>OY757936.1:75041057-75318557 GCA_963585895.1 Sepioteuthis lessoniana | reverse complement strand
ATACTGTCATCGTAATGTCAAAGTTTTAATAAAAGCGGTTCCGGAGTATTAGAAAAATATAGTTTTTATGATACTGTCATATTAATGTCAAAGTTTTAATAAAAGCGATTCCGGAGTATTAAAAAAATATAGTTTTTTATGATTCTGCCATCGTAGTGTCAAAGTTTTAATAAAAGAGGTTCTGGAGTATTAGAAAAATATAGTTTTTATGATACTGCCATCATATTGTCAAAGTTTTAATAAAAGCGGTTCAGGAGTATAGGAAAAATATTGTTTTTATGATACTGACATCATATTGGCAAAGTTTTAATAAAAGAGTTTCCGGAGTATTAGAAAAATATGGTTTTATAATACTGGCATCGTACTGTCTAAGTTTTAATAAAAGCGGTTCTAGAGTATTAGAAAAATATAGTTTTTATGATACTGTCATCGTAATGTCGAAGTTTTAATAAAAGCGATTCCGGAGTATTAGAAAAATATAGTTTTTATGATTCTGCCATCGTAGTGTCAAAGTTTTAATAAAAGAGGTTCCGGAGTATAGGAAAAATATAGTTTTATAATACTGCCATCGTAGTGTCAAAGTTTTAATAAAAGCGACTCCGGAGTATTAGAAAAATATAGTTTTTATGATACTGTCATCGTAGTGTCAAAGTTTTAATAAAAGAGGTTCTGGAGTATTAGAAAAATATAGTTTTATAATACTGCCATCGTACTGTCTAAGTTTTAATAAAAGCAGTTCTGGAGTATTAAAAAAATATAGTTTTTATGATACTGTCTTCGTAATGTCAAAGTTTTAATAAAAGCGATTCCGGAGTATTAGAAAAATATAGTTTTTATGATACTACCATCATATTGTCAAAGTTTTAATGAAAGCGATTCCGGAGTATAGGAAAAATATTGTTTTTATGATACTGACATCATAGTGTCAAAGTTTTAATAAAAGAGTTTCCGGAGTATTAGAAAAATATAGTTTTATAATACTGCCATCGTACTGTCTAAGTTTTAATAAAAGCGGTTCTGGAGTATTAGAAAAATATAGTTTTTATGATACTACCATCATATTGTCAAAGTTTTAATGAAAGCGATTCCGGAGTATAGGAAAAATATTGTTTTTATGATACTGACATCATAGTGTCAAAGTTTTAATAAAAGAGTTTCCGGAGTATTAGAAAAATATAGTTTTATAATACTGCCATCGTACTGTCTAAGTTTTAATAAAAGCGGTTCTGGAGTATTAGAAAAATATAGTTTTTATGATACTGTCATCGTAATCTCAAAGTTTTGATAAAAGCGGTTCCGGGGTATTAGAAAAATATAGTTTTTTATGATACTGTCATCGTAGTGTCAAAGTTTTAATAAAAGAGGTTCCGGAGTATAGGAAAAATATTGTTTTATGATACTGACATCATATTGTCAAAGTTTTAATAAAAGAGTTTCTGGAGTATTAGAAAAATATATTTTTTATGATACTGTCATATTAATGTCAAAGTTTTAATAAAAGCGATTCCGGAGTATTAGAAAAATATAGTTTTTTATGATTCTGCCATCGTAGTGTCAAAGTTTTAATAAAAGAGGTTCTGGAGTATTAGAAAAATATAGTTTTTATGATACTGCCATCATATTGTCAAAGTTTTAATAAAAGCGGTTCAGGAGTATAGGAAAAATATTGTTTTTATGATACTGACATCATATTGTCAAAGTTTTAATAAAAGAGTTTCCGGAGTATTAGAAAAATATAGTTTTATAATACTGCCATCGTACTGTCTAAGTTTTAATAAAAGCGGTTCTGGAGTATTAGAAAAATATAGTTTTTATGATACTGTCATTGTAAAGTCAAAGTTTTAATAAAAGCGGTTCTGGAGTATTAAAAAAATATAGTTTTTATGATTCTGCCATTGTAATGTCAAAGTTTTAATAAAAGAGGTTCCGGAGAATTAGGAAAATATAGTTTTTATGATACTGTCATCGTAGTGTCAAAGTTTTAATAAAAGCGGTTCTGGAGTATTAGAAAAATATAGTTTTTATGATTCTGCCATTGTAATGTCAAAGTTTTAATAAAAGCGGTTCCGGAGTATTAGAAAAATATAGTTTTTATGATTCTGCCATTGTAATGTCAAAGTTTTAATAAAAGCGGTTCCGGAGTATTAGAAAAATACAGTTTTATAATACTGCCATCGTACTGTCTTAGTTTTAATAAAAGCGGTTCTGGAGTATTAAAAAAATATAGTTTTTATGATACTGTCTTCGTAATGTCAAAGTTTTAATAAAAGCGATTCCGGAGTATTAGAAAAATATAGTTTTTATGATACTACCATCATATTGTCAAAGTTTTAATGAAAGCGATTCCGGAGTATAGGAAAAATATTGTTTTTATGATACTGACATCATAGTGTCAAAGTTTTAATAAAAGAGTTTCCGGAGTATTAGAAAAATATAGTTTTATAATACTGCCATCGTACTGTCTAAGTTTTAATAAAAGCGGTTCTGGAGTATTAGAAAAATATAGTTTTTATGATACTACCATCATATTGTCAAAGTTTTAATGAAAGCGATTCCGGAGTATAGGAAAAATATTGTTTTTATGATACTGACATCATAGTGTCAAAGTTTTAATAAAAGAGTTTCCGGAGTATTAGAAAAATATAGTTTTATAATACTGCCATCGTACTGTCTAAGTTTTAATAAAAGCGGTTCTGGAGTATTAGAAAAATATAGTTTTTATGATACTGTCATCGTAATCTCAAAGTTTTGATAAAAGCGGTTCCGGGGTATTAGAAAAATATAGTTTTTTATGATACTGTCATCGTAGTGTCAAAGTTTTAATAAAAGAGGTTCCGGAGTATAGGAAAAATATTGTTTTATGATACTGACATCATATTGTCAAAGTTTTAATAAAAGAGTTTCTGGAGTATTAGAAAAATATATTTTTTATGATACTGTCATATTAATGTCAAAGTTTTAATAAAAGCGATTCCGGAGTATTAGAAAAATATAGTTTTTTATGATTCTGCCATCGTAGTGTCAAAGTTTTAATAAAAGAGGTTCTGGAGTATTAGAAAAATATAGTTTTTATGATACTGCCATCATATTGTCAAAGTTTTAATAAAAGCGGTTCAGGAGTATAGGAAAAATATTGTTTTTATGATACTGACATCATATTGTCAAAGTTTTAATAAAAGAGTTTCCGGAGTATTAGAAAAATATAGTTTTATAATACTGCCATCGTACTGTCTAAGTTTTAATAAAAGCGGTTCTGGAGTATTAGAAAAATATAGTTTTTATGATACTGTCATTGTAAAGTCAAAGTTTTAATAAAAGCGGTTCTGGAGTATTAAAAAAATATAGTTTTTATGATTCTGCCATTGTAATGTCAAAGTTTTAATAAAAGAGGTTCCGGAGAATTAGGAAAATATAGTTTTTATGATACTGTCATCGTAGTGTCAAAGTTTTAATAAAAGCGGTTCTGGAGTATTAGAAAAATATAGTTTTTATGATTCTGCCATTGTAATGTCAAAGTTTTAATAAAAGCGGTTCCGGAGTATTAGAAAAATATAGTTTTTATGATTCTGCCATTGTAATGTCAAAGTTTTAATAAAAGCGGTTCCGGAGTATTAGAAAAATATAGTTTTATAATACTGCCATCGTACTGTCTTAGTTTTAATAAAAGCGGTTCTGGAGTATTAGAAAAATATAGTTTTTATGATTCTGCCATCGTAGTGTCAAAGTTTTAATAAAAGAGGTTCCGGAGTATAGGAAAAATATAGTTTTATAATACTGCCATCGTACTGTCTAAGTTTTAATAAAAGCGGTTCTAGAGTATTAGAAAAATATATATTTTTATGATACTGTCATCATACTGTCAAAGCTTTAATAAAAGCAGTTCCGGAGTATTAGAATTATATAGTTTTTATGATACTGATATTGTGAAAGTTTTAATAAAAGCGGTTCCGGAGTATTGGAAAAATATAGTTTTTATGATTCTGCCATCGTGATGTCAAAATTCTAATAAAAGCGGTCCTGGTGTATTAGAAAAATATAGTTTTAATGATACTGCCATCGTACTGTCAAAGTTTTAATAAAAGCGGTTCTGGAATATTAGAAAAATGTAGTTTAATATTCATGCCAAAAATATTCTAGAGTGGAGAACATGTGGTAATTAGTAATGTATTCCGAATTTATTTCTAGGACAGCATCGCTAATTTTATGCTGATATAACAACAGCAGAGAACAATAATATTATCTAACATGACTTAACGTCAATTAATTCTGATTAACGAATGATAGGGTAGGGAAAGTTTAGAGTGAGATGTAATTCTCAACATTGGTAGATACATCAGTATGTCTCTAGTTGAATTATTGAAAACATAAATTTACAACACCAACCTGTGACATATCCTACGGTCAAATCATGCTGAAAGCACTACTTGAGTAAAGTTAAGCATCAATCAATCCGCTCAAGTACTTAGATGGGTGACCCCTAATGCATAGAAGCATCGAATATGTATGTCAGATTAAGCAAAGCTTAGATTTGGCTTTAAGTTATAAGTTTTCAATATTCCTATTCAATACTAGTGATCTATGAACACTTATGTTTCAAGTAACTATTTCTGTTTAATAAGAATAATCATTTGCTTACATCGGGTTATACAGTTTCGAGAATTCTTGTTTAATATGTATGCCAATGTTCATATTCCTTCCAGTGAGGGTTCCAAACGGAGATGTTTTTGTTGTGCTGTGGAGGAGCCTGTACAGTCTTAGGGAATGGGACAGCTGGGTTTTCCAGTTTAAGCCCTCCACAGTGGTGGTGTGGGAGTATTTCTTTAAAGTCTGCATGAATCTTTCGACCGCTCCCTTTGCCTCATGCCACAAAGGTGTAATTTTCCTATGTCGAAAATCCTTGAACTCCTGTCCGAGAAAAAGAGGCCCATTGTCAGACTTGACAATAGCAGGGTAGCCTTTTTGGACAAAAGTTGTGTCCAGGCAGGAGATAAAGACTCTTGCTGATAATGAGGGGAGTACCTCTACCGTAGGGAACCGGATGGGGTCGTCAATGGCAACTAGTAAATAATCTCCAGGCGTAAAAGGACCGGCAAAGTCCAGGGAGATTTCAGTCTAAGGGGCGGTGGGGAGTGGTGTGGTGTGTATGGGTTCGCAGTGTGAGTGTGTCGGGTTAGAGGCTTAGCAGGGAAGGCAGCTGCATACCATCTCTTCTACTAACTTGTCAATTCCTGGGAACCAGATTTTTTCTCTTATTAATTGCTTTGTCTTGACGATTACCTGGTGTGAATGGTGGGCTATGTCAACTGTTCTCTTCTTTGGTATGGAAGATATCACAAGACGTTGGCCTTGAAGGATGAGACCATCTTGTGTAAACCGTTTTTTAATTGAACAAAACGGGATAACAGTTGTTTATTCCCGTGGCCGTCTGAAATAGCAGCCATCACTTTTTGCTGCAGGGGGTCCTTTTCCGTGGCTTGCTTCCCTCTTCGAGGGTGATTGACTTTGGTATGGCGTGTCGAGTCACATACCTTGCAACATCTGTATTCTCTCTTGGGTTTGTGACGAGGATGTCGGCTGAGATAATCTGCAGGGTTTAGGTCGTCTTTGCTAGGCTGGTATATCAAGCTATACCGGTTTGGCATGAGGTACAGGTGCCAGCGCTCAGTCCTGGATGTGGTTGGTTTGAGGCTCTTCACAATGCCGAGAAGTGGTTGATGGTAAGTGGTGATGATGAACCTCGACCCATATAAATAGAGATGAAAATGTTCAGCAGCATATGCCACGGCCAACATCTCCCTTTCAGTCTGTGAATATCACTGCTGTTCCTCTTTGAGGGTTCGGTGGCATAACACAGTACTTTTCTATTTTGTCTGAGCACTATGCCTAATCCGACAGTACTCATGAGGATATTGGTCTCTTTGTTTGGATCAAAGTAGACCATAACTCCTGCTCTTGTCAGTACTTCCTTCAGATTGCTCACTGCTCTTTCCTTTTGTCTCTGACCATCTCCATTCTCCATCTTTTCTCGTGAGTCGCCGGGGTGGCTCACTGACAGTAGAATAGTGTTAGATGATACTCGCTACATACCGGGCTATGCTCAGGAATGAGCGGACTTGCTCAACAATTACTGAGATCTTCTTGGGGTCTGGCGACACCCCATTTTCACGTAAGGTGTGACCGAAGAAGGTTAGGTATCACACGGAAAAAGGCATTTCTCTCTGTTCAGTCAGGCCCCAGCATTTTGTAGACACTCCAGTAGAGATCTCAAGCTGTTATCATGTGAGGTTTGGTCATGTCCATGGATGATGATGTCGTCTGAGAGGCTTTTAACTCCTGGAAGACCTCTCAGGAGGTCTGCAATTGCCTTTTGAAATATTTCGGAGGCCGAATTTATTCTGAAAAGTAGGCGTTTATATTTGAATTGTCCAGCGTGTGTGGAGAATGTAGTTATGTATCCCTCAGTTCCAGTTGGTGATATGCATTCAACATTTCTAATTTGCTGAATATTGTTGATCCATTTAGGTTTGCAATCAAATTGTTCACGGTCGGCACAGGATGTTTAATCTTTTGGATAGCATCGTTAGCTTTCCTCGTGTCGATGCAAATTCGCACACTACCCGTTTTTTTTGGGAACTATCACCACGGGGCTTAGCCAAGAGGTAGGCCCAGTAACGTCTTCGATTACATCTATTTCTTTGAGGCGTTTTAACTCTGCCTCGACATCCTTCCTCACGTGGAAGGGTTTTCTGCAGTGGCGTTGGGTCACTTGTGGGATGGAGGGTTCGATGCGGAGGTTTATGATGAATCTAGAAATCTTTTCCATCTTCCCGTGAATAGTGAAAAGAATTCGTCGGTAATGGAAACCGTCTCGTGAAACGCGAAATTGAATGTTATAATACCCAGTGACTCGGTAGAGTGGGCACTGAGTAGGTTTTGCAGTTCGTGTCCGAGCAAAGGGTCTTCTTCGTCGTCGACGATAAATATATTTGCACTGCAACATTTCTTTTTAAATTTGATATTGTTAGTGATTAATTCAAAAACAGGTATCGCCTGTTTGGATCGGTAAGCAAATATCCTCGTCGCTGTGCCATGCATTGTTGGTCGGTGCTGCAGACCATCATATGAGCGTTCAGAGAGTATGTTGACACTGGCACCAGTGTCTCCGACAAAGGTCCCTGTAGAGTCGTTGACGAAAATGGTAACCGTGGGTATCCTTGGTGATATAGGAATTTTCACCGTGAACACTGACTCATCACTAGACGTGGGAGGAGATATAATTTCATGAGGGTGGGAATAAAAAATTTGCCTTTCCGGCTTAGACTTGCAAACTTGGGCAAAGTGGTTCTTTTTAAAGGAGTTCCTACACGTCGCATGTGTTGCCAAATATCCGCAGTAGTAGCAGGTTTGTCCGCCATTTTTAGTTAGTCTCCCATGTGGTCGGGTCTCTGGGTAGCATGGCGACTATTCCGTCGTGGGTGTCTGGGACGAGTGTCGATGATGGAGTTGTCTTTGTGTGTGTGTATCGCTTGTTGCTCTCGTTGTTGCGGTTGCGGCAGTAAGACGAAAATGCATGGAATTCTCTTTGTTCCATGTCAACAGCGCATGTGTGAGCAAGTTCTATGGCTCTAGCTTCGTCTAATAATTGTTTGAGGGTAGAGTGGTATGAATCTAGGTTTCCATTTGCGTCGTTTTGTGTCGTTCGTTGGAATTTTAAAATCTCATACAACGTGTTTTTTGAGGAGTGAAATGTTCAGTCAGTGATTTTTTTGTGGTTTCGTATTCGTTAGATATTGTAATTCCACTCTCCGATATAGGAGTCTGGGAAATTGAGATAGATGTCAAAAACTTCGTCCCCAGCGTAATGTAGAAGTGTCGCTTTTCGTTTTCTATCGTTGTTGATGTCTAGGGCAATGAAAATGTTTTCTTGTTTGTCTATCCATTTCTTCCAAATGATGCTGGTGGTATTTTGATCAGTGTACACACTGTAACTCGGAAAAACGGGTTAATTTCCGCTAGTCATCTCTCTCTTTTCTGTGTGCGTGTGTGTATGTGTCGTCTTCTTTCCCAGGGATGAAAAAAAAAAGGTGAGCTCGTCACAAATACTCGTCGCCAATGTCATGTCTAAATTCAGCTGGCGAGGGACAAAGAATATGTGTAGGTGGAGAAAGAGAACAAATACTGAGAGGTGACTACGCAGACGCTCGGGATGAAATTGGTTTGTTTTTACCGGGTTCTTCTTTATTTCATGATCTATTCTGCTAATGGTAGATTACATTGTTTAACTTCCGATTCCAGATAAGGGTGGGAGGTGACCCGTAAAAATGGAAGTAGGGGTTACTTCTCTTTGGCTACAATACTAAAAACTCCATATAGACCATAGAGCCACAGCTTCACCAAATTAGTCATGGTACTGCTGTTTCAGTAGCAAGTACGTTTTACGTAATGGAATTGCTTGTCCCCCATACACTTCTTTTTTTAATTTAGAATTGTGCTCGTTTCCAAAAAAGGTTTGAGAACTAAGTCTCACCGGCTATTTAATCCATGACCAGAAGAATTAGATGGATCCACACCTTTCCTGAGAGCACTACTCCGAAGAAGACGTAAAATGTCTCAATCAGAACTTGAACTCACCAAATCTTCTTTTCGTCAAACGGTAGATCATTCACTTCTCCGATAAACTTTAACACGAGTTACTTAATTTTGGTACAAGTCCATAATTATGGAACAGTCAGTGAGGATCGATCTTAATGCTCAGGCGTAACGATCTTTCATATCAGCTTGCTAAGCATTGTCTCGCGATGAGTAATCTGTTTGTGTGCCATAATTTTCAAACCCACAAACGGTCTAACAAAATAAATGAAAAAGTTTAAATACAAAGGTAATGTCTAGGACATCACAATTAAATAATTAGAGCGGAGAGAAGAAAGAGAAATGAAAAAAAAATGTAATTTAGAAGAAGAAAGTTAAATGCAAGAGCGGTAAGAAAGGGGAGATAATTAAGAAAGAAAACGCTGAGACATTAATGGAAATCTTGAAAGGAAATTGGAGAACGTAGACAAGACGAACTGATAAGAACGCAGTACGATCCTTTCTTCAATTCTATTTTTTCTTTTCTTTTTTTCTTTTTTTCTTTTTTTGTTTTTTTAATTGTCTTGTGTGGGATTGGGAAAATTCCTGCCTCTAACCATTAGA
This sequence comes from Sepioteuthis lessoniana, assembly GCA_963585895.1. Classification (NCBI taxonomy): domain Eukaryota; kingdom Metazoa; phylum Mollusca; class Cephalopoda; order Myopsida; family Loliginidae; genus Sepioteuthis; species Sepioteuthis lessoniana. Next base: position 75,309,365 of record OY757936.1, on the reverse strand, counting down.
AAATCATTCAGTATGGCTCATGGGAAGTCGAAACCAACCCTGACACGTGTGGTTTTCATTTTAACGATTTTTGTCTTCCCTTTGACAAAGGAAATGGAATAGAATAAGGTAATGAACGAGACAGACCTTTTCAGCACCGATACCAAACCATACATCGTCTTTTGGCACTTATTTCAGTCGTCACTGTTGTGTCCATTAAAATACTGTTGAAGAAGAAGAACAAGAACAAGAATAATAAGAAGAACAGCAACAACAAAAAGGAATCTGACTGATAGGCAGGTAAAGAAGAAGAAGAAGAATAAGAAGCAGCAGCAGCAGCAGCAGCAGCAGCAGCAGCAGCAGCTAGTTTAAGGCCAAATTCTATTGCTTCTTGCAACTAAGAAGGTAGATGTACAAAAAGTTATATTTTGATATCTGTTTTTCGTTATTTACTTTACTTATTGCTAACCAATTTATTGATTTTATTCATTCGTTTAGAATTTGTTTGGCTTTTTTTTTCTTTAAAAATGAAGGAATAAAACTTTACAAAAGAAAAGAAAAAATTTCCCTGGGCCAAGAGAACGTGAATTCCGGTTGATTTCGTTTTTCGTTCCGTTTCGTTGATTTTGGACGCGATTTTTGGTTTTTAAGTGACCTGCTTGAGGCGTTCTGTTAATTAACTTAGGCTTTGTGAAAAAGTCACGTTTCTTCTTCCCTTTATCTCCCACTCTATTCTCTGCAGCACTCTCGCAGACTAAATGGCTCCATCTGTAAAGATTTTACGGTTGGTTCTGTCTGACTTTCTTTTTTGTTTTCTTTTTTTTACTCACGAATTACAGGACACGATTAGCATCGGTTTCTTGAAACTAAAGAAAAAATTGCGCTTTGGAAATATTTACGAGTTTGGCACTATTTTTATTTTAATTTTTAATAAAGCAATCAATCATATCAAATATTGATTTTTACTTCCTTTTCAATCGCTTTAAAGCTTTTTGTCTAATGATAACCTTCAAACGAGTTTATTTTCATAACAATTTATTTTTCACGGAATCAAGCCTTAAGGTAGACGTCTAATCCATATGTATAATATTTTGGGGTGTGTATTTGCTCAACCCCAGCACTACGGGCAAAATGTGACACAAGGTCATTTTTCTCCAGAGTTCAGCAGGTTTGAATTGAGTTTTCCTACTTCTAGACTGATTGTCTTACCAAGTACACAATGATATGGGGCATTAGTGTGAAGTGAAATGCCAATAGCCTTGTCTAGCATTGGTCCTTCGTTTCCATTTCCTTTTACAATGACTGAAACGCTAAGCACGCCATCAGGTATACGTGAAAACTAGACATGCTGTATTTTATTTTGTGTTTCCATTTGTGTGTCTGTATTTACCGCCACCTAATAGGGGCAAGATGTGACACAAGGTCAATTCTTTTTTAAGCGGTGTTAAGCTTAAGTTAAATTCAAAGTTTTCCTTCTTCTAGACGAGCTGTCTTACCAAGGCTAAAGAATCAGTCTGACCTACTATTTACTCATAACTGGGGTTGGAACAGACGGATTCAAGCCTTTCCCAAGGACATCAGCGTGAAGTGAACACAAACAGCCTTGTCCAAGATTTGAACCCGGGTTGCTGATTCCATTTCCTACGACGATGTTATATACAGGAATCCATTCTGATTTACTTATAGATTCTAAACTAACTCACAATCAAAATCAATAAATAAACAAACTTATAAAATTCCACAAACGTACTGTGAATTGAAAAAAAAAGAATATACAACCATAAACGTATATTTCAAAAGCCGGATGGTGGAAGGCAGTGACAAATATCCCGGATGTTGTCTAGACGATGGCCGAGACCAAAATGAATAAAACACGTCGCTGCACAGGTAGGCTCTGTGCAATCCATCCGGTTGAAATTTATATTTACAATTTAAAAATTCTTCTTTTTTTTCACCCAATCAGAAACTTTCCCCTCCAAAGTTTTTGGGAGCCAATTCGACCCAAATGCGACAATAAAATGGTCAACGAAAGTTCAAAAAAGCAGTCGGCTCCGAGACCGAGAGAGAAGATCTTCACGCGTCACATTCGGCCAAGAACAAAGAACCATACGCCCTACCAATCAAACTCGAATCCCAGACGATTTAGAGCTTACCGACCCACCTCACACCCCGTACCACCAAACCAACCCAATCGGTTGGGAACAACTTACGCCCACTCTCCTGACTTGTTATCTGGTGGAAGAATAAGGCCCGTGTCTCTCCCGACATAACAAATTTTATTTATTTAAAATAAACGGAATTAAATCTATCCCTCTCGTCCGTTGCCTATTGCAACCACAACGCTTATTTATAACAACGATAACTGATATGCTACCTGTGTGTTACGTTTACCAGATGCACAAATTTTCTTGTGACAGTTGCGATAACTTTAAAGTTTACATAAAGTTCATGTACTCCTGTAATTTCTCTTGCGTACTCTTATGGGAACATGTACCCCAGCTTGAGTAATCTTACTTTAGCATATGAAGATTACGGTCTTGTCTACTATAAATTAAAAACTTAGGGTAGACGGAGATCGCCAGTCTGGAAAGGAAGTTAGGTCAGAGTTATTGAACCTGTGACTTTAAAGCCATGTGCAACCTTCAAAGTCATCGTGTTTAAACTTTCATTGCCTTGTCGGAATATGAATTAAGGTCATGCACCTTCTCTTTACAATTTGTTGTACAAATTTTTTTTTTCGAAAAAAAGCAGTCTAAAAAAAAGCTCATTGAAAGGTTAGTAAAGGTTTTCATTTATTTTCCGTGATCTACATTGAATGAATAAATGAAAAGGTTAAACTTTTAATTTAATTATAAACATTGTAGAAACTTTATTGAGTTAGGTAGGAATTTATCTGTAGATAATAAGTTTCAATGTACCTTTTAAACATTAAAAGATTTCCTGCTCTTGTCCCAAGGGAAAGAAAGCTTCTAGTTTAAACCTCCCGTTCCTTTAGATGACACCAAAACAGCAAAAGACTATCGAAGTAAATCTTTTGTAAAGACATCTCTCTAGATGAGTTTTTTTAAGTGTTTAGAAAATGTTTGGTTCACATACACTATAAGTTAATTTGTAGTTATTTATGTAGCGCTGAACTAAATAACAAAACTTCTTTGAAGAACAACAATGGATGGTTTATTTTTATGACAGAAAGTTGACTTGAGTCAGAGTGAGAAAATTTCTTTTGGGTGTCATGTTGCAGCAGTATCACAGGTCGCAGAGTTAGTTCTTTAGTGTGTAGTAGGTAGCCACCGTTAGTGTGAACCTGTAGCAGCAGTTATCTTCAGTGAAGATCGTCAATGCTGGCGTGTCTCGTGGCAGGCTACAGAAGAGAGGTCTTTCTTCTCTGCTGGTCGTGTGCTCTCTGTCTGTGGCAGACTTCCAAAAAGGGCTAGAAAAAATAGTTCTTTAGAGGAAGATGTAATCAATGCGCTCTGCTCGCTAATTGGTCAGTGTGTGGCCGAATCGCTTGGCGGGGGCATTGATTCGAGAGAGAAAATAGATCTGTGACAACTACAAGTGTTTCATATTGAACTTCATGGGGGATAAAATATTTACAGAATAAATTAAAGCATAAGGATACATACACGGGGGGATTTACTAGTTTGCATCTATAAATAACGACTAGTTTATACTAAACACATTAAGATTTCTTATAAGACGTTTATGTTCGATTCAAGGATCTTCTAAATATGGAAACGGATTATTTTTTATTTGATGTTGAAATGGAAAGTGTAAATTCAGATACTTTTCTTAAAGAAGAATTTATTCACGGAGAAAAAGCTTGACCGCAACTACACAAGAATGCTGCAAGCAATTTTAAACAAGTCCTGGAGGCAACACCCAACAAAGCACCAGCTGTACAGTCACCTACCTCCCATCACGAAAACTATCAAAGTTAGACGAACCAGACATGCAGGACACGGCTGGAGAAGCAGGGACGAGCTCACAAGTAATGTTCTTCTATGGAACCCCTCATATGGCCGAGCAAAAGCAGGACGACCAGCTCGAACCTACATACAGCAGCTCTGTGAGGATACGGGATGTAGCCCTGAGGACCTACCAAAAGCGATGAACGATAGGGAGGAGTGGCGAGAGAGAGTCAGGGATATCCATGCTGGCGGTCCGAGATGATGATGATGATGATGACTTTCAACCTTGACACAAAATTTTTGTACACATTTAAAGGAATTCGTTATTACTGGTTAAACGAAAAAAATATCCCAAGCTTCATGTAAGTGTCAAGCCAATTTTACTAGTTTTTCCAAGTCCGTATATGGTTGAATCATGTGCATTATTTCACTAAGCAAACAGAGGAGCAATTTGAACATAGAACGAGATGATTTGCAGCTGAAAATCTCAAATCTGCAACCAAATAGTTATAATCTCTTTAATGCTCACTAAACTCATTCTTCCCATTAAAATAATTCAAGCATAAAAGGTGAATTTGCATTTAAAAATTACTGATTCTTTTCTCATATAAATTGTATTAAACACTGTTAAATCATGTTTTATAATCTAATATTCAAATAATTTATTTGGGTGTGAATAGAAATAAAATTTGGTTATAAGGGAGGGCAACCGGGCCATCGGCCTAATCAGTAGTGTTCGCCAATGGTCCAGGAGACCAGGTTTCAATCCCAGGTTGAGTCATACCAAAGACTCAAAACATGGTACTTGATGCCGCCTTGCTTAGCAGTCAGCACTATAAAGTGAGGATCATGGGTAAAGTGGAGCAATCCCTGGAATGGAGGGGCGCCCTCCCCTACACCTCGTTGTAGTAGCTATTGAAAAGGTAGCCTTCGGCCACCCTCGACTAAGGTCGCCAACTTTTTATAAGGGAGAGTACAGCAAGTAAAAAGTTTGAAAAGCTTTGTTCTCAGACAAAGGCAGCCTGGTGTAAAACCTGCACCTTCAATAGCATCTGATAATTAAAGGACGATTCTTAATAATTTGACAACTGGGAAGAATCACGTAAATCTTTTAAATTTTTTTAAAGAACACAAAACAGAAATTCAAATTACTCTTTTAGCGGGGCTTAGAATACATTGGTGCAAGATCCCTCCCACACAAAAAAAAATATAACGCCCTGGATATGACTCTATACTGAATTTGATAGTGAAGGTAACTAATGGTTTTCCACGGGAGTCTGAGTAACAGCAAGTCTTCTCAAGTCTCCATGACTCTTCAAAGTATTCAGGCTGATCTCAATAATGCTGTAGTTTGGATGGTCTCTTCTCGTCCTCTTATTTTCAAATCCTCCAGTCTCTAAATCTGTCCTTTAATGACCGTAGCAAGCGCGCCAATAACAATTCGTATCACCGTCACCTTTAATCATTATTATTATTATTATTTACTTGAAACTATCTAATTACTTGATAATTACTCTTCAAACCACCAACTTCTCAGATCTTGAACTGTTAACCCGAGTGCAAGAATTGAAACACAATGAAAAAAGTGTATTTAGTTTTTTTTTAACATTTTGCCTTCTGACAAGCAAAAGGAGAAGTCTGTAAATGCTAAATGCCCATTTGGTCGGGTTCAATATATAAAATGCAACGAGAAGGTGGAAAACCCACAAAAAGCCGGCCTGATTTATTAAGATAATAAACGCAAGAACAAAATTGAAAATCCGTTTCTTTCGCCACCGGAAATCAAGAAACCTCTTCAAATTTTTCCGGGTTTCAAGAACCAACAACGCAACATTTTAAAATCATAAAAAAATGAAAAAGAATTATCAGTACTATGACTGTATGCAAATAGTCACTTAAAGCTGTTATTGTTTACAAAGAATAATTATTAGTTTCTTGAAATCATATTATTGTAGCCCTGTCCGTGGACCTCAGAAAATGTCGATTGTATGCCTCTGAAGAAGGGTAAGAAACACCCACAAAAAGGGGTGTCCTACGTGTGACACTTAAGTGCATCCGGTGATGAGTTTCCAGGACTAGAGCTATGGGGAATGTGGAGTACCCTTACATTGACATTACTCCCAGGTTGACTCTGACCCAGAGTGGTATTACCTGGTAGGGCAACATCTATGGATCAAATAGATATGTTCGAAATTTTTTGTAATGGATAGGAATACTTAAGACCATAAAACTAAACGAAATTTATTAGTATTAATAATAATTACTTCGAGCTATGAGTGCTCACAAAGATTGTTATTATTAGTTACTTGAAACCATCTAATTGCTTCCAAAACGACTGACTTCAACATTGAATAAACCAGCTAGGGTTGACATTTCACAAACCAACCAACCAACCAGCCAGAAATTTAAAGAAACGTTGACTGAGAATGGTGCCTGATTTCTGAAGCAGCTTGGTGCCATTTGGTTTTCAGAAGTTCCCACAAGAGAAATATGATTAGAATAGACAAATAAATAAATAAAGACTTTTTGTGCGGTGGAAGCAATCGAAATCCACTGTTACTTCTTTTTTTTTTTATAGTTGTGTTTCGCATTTCGCGTGCCGACGAAATTCGAAGCAGAAAGAATGCAACATTAATAGCAAAGAAGAAAATTCAAAGAAGAATAAGTGAGCGGGAAAGAAGAGAAGAAAAAAGAACAAAAAGGAGAGAGGGGAAGAATGAAAAAAGAAAGAGAAGAAAGAAAAAAGAAAGTTCTCTTTCTTTTTTCTTTCTTCTCTTTCTTTTTTCAATAAAAAAATGAAAGAAAAGAGAACAGAAAAGAAGAAAGAAAAGAAGAACAAAAATAATGGGGAAATGAAAAAAAAAAGGTAGAAGAAGAAAAAAAAACAACGAAAAGAAAGACAAGAGAAACGAGAATAAACCGAAGAAAGAGAAAAGCAAAACGGGGAAAAGGAGGGAAGAAAGTGAAAAAAATAGAAGAAGAAGAAGAAGAAGAAGAAGAAGAAGAAGAAGAAGAAGAAGAAGAAGAAGAAGAAGAAGGTGTCACAAAATCGAGAAAAGATAAAAGAAAAAACCTATAAAAAAAGGAACGGAGGCAAAAAGTGGATAAAAATTATGAGAAGGAAATGAATTCCGCACGCAATAAAAAAATGAAAGAAAAGAAGAAAAGAGAACAGAAAAGAAGAAAGAAAAGAAGAACAAAAATAATGGGGAAATGAAAAAAAAAAAATAAATAAAATAACGAAATGAAAATAACACAGAAAAGAGGGAAATAAAGTTGAGAAACGAAGAACCACATAAAAGAAAAAGAGAAGGAGAATGAAAAAAAAGGATTGGGTGAAAAGAAGGACGATAAGTAAGAATAGAAAACGACAGAGCTGGAAGAGAGTAGAAAGAAAGAAAGAAAGAAAGAAAGAAAGAAAGAAAGAAAGAAAGAACATAGAAAAGAAAAGAATCAAACGTTTTGATAAGTGAACATTTGTCATAACGAAATAAGGTAAAAAATATAAAGAAAAAAAGAAAACGAAGAAAAAATAAGAAAAAATAAATAAGAAAAAGAAAGAAAAAGAAATCATTCTTTATTCGTCCCTCTTTTCAATTATGGTCTACTGAGGGTCATTCGGTCCGTTGCAAAACAAAACAACCATCTACTCGACTAGAAAACAAGAACACCCCATCGTGGTGTAATGGTTAGTAAGTTAGCTAGTAGACAAGAGTGTGTCAGTGGAAGACTTCTAGCACTGTTTCTCGGAGTAGCAACAACGTTTTCGTCGGTGTATGGCTATCAAAAGGGAAGATAAAGTTAATTTGGAATTAAGTCAGTAATAAATTTTAGTGCTTTTATAGTATCCGTTCCACCACATTTTTGTGTGTAGCCTACCTAAGTAATTGAGGATCTTCCAGGGAGTCACTGACCTTGAGAGATAAGCGCCTGATTTAAATTCTGTTTATTCCTACCTCGATTGAATTGGAAAAAAAAAAAGAAATATAAGATCCCATGAATAATAAGATGTTTGCTAAAGAATTTTACCGAACTGTCATTTCGAATGAAGAAATTGCATAGGCATTTTTGACAGAACGCAACCTCCTTAATTCTGTTTAAGAAAAGGAACTATGACATGAAGGCAGTTCTGTCGCGAATGAAAACAGGAAAGGTAAACGGAAATGGGAATTTTCACCGGCTTTAGGTGACCACGAAAAGGATGCCAAAAACACTGTCAATTCAAACAGTTTTTTTTTTCTATTATACTGATATAAATAGGAAAATGAATTACAAGCTACAACTGTGTGAAATTCTAGAACTAATGTTGACTTCGTTATGGACATATGGTAACGTTATTTATTCTGATGAGTGGACAGCCTACGGCAGTTTAAATAGAGTTTTACTCTCTACTGAAATTTATTCCTTAGATCATTTGTGTAAGCTGGAGTGCACAATGCATTAAAAACAATCTGGTTGACTAAATACAATATTAGACACAAGCTGGTATTCAGTCCAGTAAAATGTAGTCATCATCATCATCATATCGCGCTGGTAGAACGGATATCCCTGACCCTCTCTCGCCACTCCTCCCTATCGTTCATCGCCCTAGGTAGGTCTTCAGGACAACATCCTGTATCCTCACATAGCTGCTGAATGTACGTTCGAGCTGGTCGTCCTGCTTTTGCGCGGCCATGTGTGGGGATCCATTAGAGTACATCTCTTATGAGTTCATCTCTGCTTCTCCAGCAGAGTCCTGCATGTCTGGTTCGTCTAACTTGAATAGTTTTCGTGATAGGGGGCAGGTGGCCGTACAGTTGGTGTCTTGTGGGGTGTTGGTGCCAGGACTTGTTCAGGATTGCACGCAGCATTCTTGTGTAATTGCCATCTAGCTTCTTCTCCAGTCGTTTTGTTAGCGTCCATGTAGTGCATCCATATAGCAGTATCGATGTGACCGCTGCCTGGAAGAAACTGCGTTTCATTTTATCGGTTAGGTCTGATTTCCATATAATCGATAGCCTATTGATAGCTGTCCATGCTTTCGTTAACCTCGTTTCGATGTCCTTTTCGGTTGATTCGACGCTGCTTCCTAGGTACGTGAATTTGTCTACTAGTTTAAGTGGGGTTCCTTCTAGAGCGGAGATGTCCCCTGTTTGGTTATAGCACATATATTCCGTTTTGTGTGCATTAACATAGAGGCCTATGCTTGCTGCTGCTCGTTCCAAACTATGCAGAAGTGTTTCGGCTTGGTCAGGTGTATTTGCCAGTATCGCTATGTCATCGGCGTAGTCGGCATTAGACCTCATAATAAATTTGAAACTACGTGGTAAACTGCATACTACGATAGAAACAATATGGTAGACCGCACACAAAGATAGAAACAATACAGTCGTCCTACAATAAAAATAATGTTATATATTTGTATATGAATACTGGGGTAGAAACAATGTCGTAGACCGCATACTACAAATAATGGTGTAGACTGAACAAGCCAGAAACAATTTAGTAAACTCCATACTACAATAAAAAAAACAATGTGTTAGACTTCATACTTCAATAAAAACAATGTAGTATATCTAATCCTACAATATCCGCATAATAAATCAGAAAAAAATATAATAGAAATAAGACGATAGATCATATACTACAACATAAAATAGACACAATGTTGTAGACTGCAAACCAAATTAAAAACAATGTAGTCATCAGAATACTTAGACCACATACTACAAAAGAAACTTTGTGATAGGCCGTATACTACAAGAAAAGAAAATGTTGTTTACCGAATACAATAACAGAAACAAAATAGTAAACTGGATAATGAATTAAAACTATTCTACAATAGCAACAACAATGAATCAGAAACAATGTAGACCGCGTAATACAATAGAAACAACCTTCTAAACGGAATACTACCAAAAAAGCAATATAGTAGACAATATATTACAATAAAAACAATGTTGTAAATCATTTAATAATTAAGAAAAAAGGTGTTAGAACATATACCACAAAAGAAAAAAATGAGGTAGTCTTCTACTGCAGTAGAAAAAAATGCGGTCGACTTCATATGGCCATGATGATACAGCGATGGTGACCATAAGACCACATGTTGAATCAGAAACAATGTGACAGACTTTATACAGCTAAAAAATGATGTAAACCACATAAAAATTAGGATTGTATTGTATGCAGTAGAAAAAATGTAGACCATATAATAATTAAAGAAAAATGTGGTAGACTTCATAGTATAAGAGAATAAATGGCAGATTGCATACTACAATAGACACAATGTTGTAGACTGCATACAATAATAAAAATAATGCTGTAGACTGCATACTATAAAATAAACAAAGCGGTATACTAAACAATGAATCAGACATAATGTGGTTGACCGCGTAATACAATAGAAAAAATTGTAGACTGCATACAAAAAATGTGGTTGACTGTATACTGTAATGGAAACATTGTAGAAAACTGTACACTATAATAGAAACAATGCGGTACACTGCATACTGTAATAGAAAGAATGTTGTAGATTGCATACTACAATAAAAACAACGTGATAGTCTACGTACAATAACACCGGCACAGAAAAAAAAAAGAAATGGTGTCGAGGCACAAAAAATCCTTTTTTTTTTTAACTAATTTGTAGGCGCTGAATCTGAAAACGACTTTACTTTTTCTTGGTTAGCAACCATTTTTGCTATACAGAAATGCCTCATTTTTAAAAAAAAGCATTTTTTTTTCATAAGTTTTCTGTATATATGATATAGACTGATGGCAATATTACTCAAAGTAAAATCATAGAAGCCTCTCAATTTGTATTTAAACCAACATATATTGGTCTGCTTATTGAGAAATACTATTTTTGCAGTAACAATCAGATCCTAAGCCTTTAAAAATTACACGATTGAATATACCAAGACCAACAAGTGTTTTCATCAAATCATTTAATAAACTAACAGCAGAAATAAAACCTTCGGGGACATAAGAAAATATGGTAAAAATGTTCAGTTATTTAAGTCTCTTTTGATACATCGGCAGTAGTCAGCCATCATTCGTTTGTCTCACCGTCCCTGGTAGTGCTCTTGCATTGCTTTGATATTTTTATAGTATCGTTCTCCTTGTTCATCACTTACATCGCGGCAAATAACCAGAAACTTATCCCGATGGCTTGTCTAAAAAATGAACCTTAATACTCGTAAAAACACTTATGTCCTGTAGACTTTTCAACAGCTTTTCCGCTAACTCCTTGAAGTTTTCTGCCCGGCGATTGCTTAAGAAGTTTTTCACCACGTCAATAAAGTCTAAGTAAATTCACAATCCTTAAGGAGTTTCCTGATGTTCTAATGAAACCATTTTCATGACGCCCGTGACTTGATAATGATGATGATGATGATGATAATGATGATAGCTGTATCCTGGAGTTTCTTTATCTTAGAAGATGATATATATCAAATATTTTTTGCTACAAAATTTTGGAGCTGGAAACCTTTAGTGGTTGATGAGCTGAACTAACGGACCTTTGTTAGTGATATAGATTTTTACTGGGTGCCTCATAATCCTGGCCTTGTGCCTAACTAAATTAAGATTAGTAAAAGACTAATGCGTTGGAAAACTGTAATCTTACTTTATGTGCGCTAACCCTGAGCCCCTGGGCAAAAATGGTTGCTGCCCCTAAACCTAACCAACCCTACCACCCATTTCACATGTATATCTATATTCTTTATCAGAGATAAGTTTCTAAAGCTACAGGTCTGAAAAAAATATGGAGGAATCTATTAGGGTGTTTATTTGCAGTGCTAAGAACTACTGTTACGATTTTATCTAGCGTATCATATTAAGAATTAATGGAATTAATTTATTTTAGCTATGACACATATGTTAATTTGAGGCTACTTCAAAAATAGCTTTTGGCTACTTGGGTCCCTTGGTACTTTGGGCCCTCGGGCATGGCAGGTTAAGGGTGAATCCAGGAGAAGGATGATTGTAATCTGGACCCTTGGGCAAAATATTTATTAGCAGCTTAACCCAACCCAACCTACCACTTATTTCATAAACATATCTACAATCTTTACCAGAGATTTGTTTCTAAGACTTTAAGTTTTACAAATATTGGAGTGTTTCATTTCAGTGCGAGCTTTTATCAGATTCTATAGAACAGCAGGTATTCGTTGTCAAGTAAGATGGACAAGAACATAAAGGTTTTGTTTCACTTTGATTTCGACAGTGCAGATTAATTTAGATTTCAAGTTAATAACAGAACTGCTGCACAAGGTACTGCCCCCCGCCAAAAAATAGTAGGGGGGTGGAATTAGCTGTTGTAGACCTAGGGTTAAATAATTTTTATCTGTATACATAGATTCATTTCAGGTCTCTTCATATGTTAGCTTTTTGCTAATTGGGCGCTTTAGTTTGTTTTTTTGTGCCCTCGGGAATTGTTCGATTGCTCGAACGCTCAGTCCGAATGAAAATAAAAATAAAGAAAATGAAAAATAAAAACAAGGAGAAGAATGAATGAATGAATGAATGAATGAATGAAAAAGCCAGAATAAAATGGAGAATGAGAAGAAAAAGATGATAAATACAACAATAGAAAATAAAGAACGACATGAAAACAAAAAACTGAGATCAAGAACAAATAGAATGTAAAAATAACTTGTCTAAATTTTTAAGTAATAATAGTTAAAATAATTGATATGTCGGAAAATAAAGAATGATAGGAAGAAAAAGAATAAGAAAAGAAGAATGAAGAATAAAAAGAGTAGAAAAAATGAAGTAAAGAGTAAGAAGAAGAAGAAGAAGAAGAAGAAGAAGAAGAAGAAGAACAACAACAACAACAACAACAACAACAACAACCAGTAAATAGTGAATGTTAAGAAGATAAAACATGCTACTAAGGAGAAGATTTAGAATTTGAAGAGGAAGAAGAAAATTAAAAGCAGAAAAATACATAAAAGAGAATAAGTATGAGAAATTTCATAAAGAACGAACATAAGAAAATGAATTAAAAAAAAAGATCCTAAAAGGAATAAAAGGCTTCGAAATCTCTGGAAAGATGAGGCAAACATGAGGAATAACAGGAATAGAAGGCTTCGAGATCTGGAAAGATGAGGCAAGCACGAAGAAACGTTTTATTAGGATCCTTCTCACGTTTTAATCTTTCATTCACTCAAATCTGTACTTACATTCCTGATGTTCGTTGAATGCCTTTGGCAAACCATTGATTCACGATGACAATAGCTGCTTTTAAGAGCAAATAGCTACACAAACAGCATAGCTTTGGTGAGAGCTTTTCTGATTTTTTTCCCTTTCTTTCTGTGCATGTGCGTCGGCATGTGTGCTGTGAGTTTGCCCTAAATGTTATCCAAAAAAAAAAAAAAGTTGCCCGAATGGTAAGTTGTTTCGTAAAAGTTTTCCCAGGATGCACCAAGGTTTTTGATTTTTTTTTTTTTTTTTTTTTTTTTATCATAACTTCATCTCCCTGCAGACACCGAATAAAGAAGTGCTTAACATCAAAAGAGTTTCTCACAACTTCTAGGCAACATAAAACGATGGTTAAAACTGGATTCGTTTAATTGAAGCTCAACACGTTTTAAGTTTCATGGAATATTTTATTTTTTGGCAATAATGCGAGGAAAAAAGCATCTTACTATTCTTACTCTCACATCGACACATATCATAGATTCCTTTAGGCCTCTTGAGATACATGGGGCTGTATCAGAGGCTTCAATTGTAGATCGTTTTTATAGGGGATATATATATATATATATATATATGTATGTATGTATATATATATATAGAGAGAGAGAGAACGGTTGGTTGGTTGGTTGGTTGTCACTTGTAGGGTTATAAATGCCGAAGTCAGTCAGCTGCTAAAAATTATTCTTTGTAAGCCACTGATGCTTTCTAATACAAATAATTTCTACACAACTATAGGCTTTCAAGTAGCTAATAATCCTATAATTTGCCTATTGTATCGTCTCAAATATTCCTATTGATAATTATCAAACAGATCAATTTGACCCATAGATAGAACTCTACAACCACTCCGGTCAGAGTGGACCTGGAAGTAATGGCAACGAATTGATACTCCACACTCCCCAGAGCTCTAGAACATGAGCCTCACCACCAGATACTATTTCGTCTCATATCCAGAACACCCCTTGAGGAAAAGTCTTACCATTCTGAAGTGAATATAGTAGACATATTCAAAGTCCCATGGTCAGGGCCGGTTTTTTTTCAATTTTAGGTGATTCCATTATATTTTTCATTGTCATTGCTTGGAATTGAAAAAAAAAAAAATAAACCATTAATTTGATTAATTGAATTTAGTTTACTCAAGGAATATTTTATGAAAGTAGAAAGTTCAGTTATTAAATGAAGAATGTTTTGCATCTTATCTGTTATTAGTTTATTTACTGCTAAACAAAAAACCCAAGTGAATGTTCTCTAACTGTACTAATTCCATCACTTTTGCCACTGATAGTATTTTATTTTCTATTTATTCGATATTCTATTTTTCTTGATAGTAATCTGACTAAAACAGGAATATGAGTTGTTGCTTTATTGCTTGGGATTGTGAAATTATAGCAGAGAGTAAACATTGGTGCATGGAGTTGTTTTTATCTGTTTATTATTATTATTATTATTTTAGCTTCTTTTTTTTTTTTCGAACGAAATTATGATCTTTCGTTTCTTTGTTTTACGAGAACGTTGAGGTCATAATAGGTCTTTCAAGCCCTACGGTGTTCTTCATACATTCTTTTTTAGATTTTGATTTTTTCCCCACAATGTATCTATGCATGCGCGCAGGCCCCATGTATGAGTCGAATTGGAAAACTTTAGGTTGAGACTTTATTCACATCTTGAGAAATTCAAATTCTCTCGGGGTTTTTCAGTTTGCATGTTGTGATGTATAACGATCAACGGCTGACAGACCGTCGGATGTCGTTGACTTTCCTTCGATTAGTACGGGGCTAGTTTTATAACTATGACTAGTTTTCTTACTATTACACCTTGATTAAGGCCCTCGTCGTGTAATGGTTATCGTAGGAAATGGATTCGGTGATTCGAGTTCAAATCCTAAACGGGGTTGTTTGCATTTCGCACTGCACTAATACCCTTATAAAAGATATGAACCCAAGTATCCTCCTCTCCAGCTATGGGTAAATAATAGGGCAGATTGGGCTCTTTAACCTTCGTATGACAACCGATTTGTGAGAAGGAAAACACTGAATTCAAACCAGTCGTACTCCGCTTAATGATTGACCTTGTGATGCATCCTCCTGCTTATGATAGAGGCAGAAGGCTTGGGTAAAATATCAATGAGGCACGTGACAAAACGGTTATCGTTTTAGGAAATGGACAGGTCGGGCCGATTTCAAATCCTGGACTAGATCATCTGAATTTCACATAATGCTAATACCTTTGGGAATGGTATGAATCCAACTATACCCCTATAGTTGGTGATGGGTTATTTAATGTCAAATCCTGTTTAAATATATATATATATATAATTTATAAGCAAATAGTTTACTGGTAACTTTATTTTCAAACGAGTTGTTAGAGCTCATTTGCCTCAGTTAACTCGTTTAAAGAATTCATATATATGCGGTCCAATCATGGTACTTGACTGTGACTATCACGTGCGTTTCCGGCTAGTTGGTTTATCAACTCCCTCAGTGCCCACATTATGTTTGAAAGATCCATAGATGGGGTATAACACAATCTATCCGGAAATTCTTCTGACGGCCGGGGGGATTCGTTGGAATAAGTTACCTGGGTGTTGGCAACTCAAAGACAAGCAAAACTCTCCGTTTACAATTCACAGGTATTTATTGAAACAAAATCGTGTAACTATATATATATATATATATATATCTTCTGCTTCTTTCCTTTGCCAGCTTAAACCCGTTTTCTTTCATTAAATCTATAGAAGTTCTAAGCGTGAAGTCTAAACAGATGATAAACAGGTATGGGGCTAATGTGTTTCTTTGTAGTACACCTGCTACAATGCCGAAATAGTCTATGTCTCCATCCGGTGATCGGAGTTTTACTTTCGTGTTTTTATATAGCATCATTATGACTGCGATGGTTTATTTGGGGAGGACGTAGGCGAGAAGTATTTGCTCCATCTTCCCTCTGTGTATGGAGTCAAATGTCTTGGAGAAGTCAACGAATAATATTGTTGCCTCAAGGTTTTTTGTACGTACATCTTCTAGAATTCGATGGCTAGTTAAGATTTGTGATGTCGTGGATCTATTTCTCCGAAAGCCATTTTGGTTCTTCCTAAGTATTTTCTCATTTTTCGGTTCCACGCGGCTGCGTAGTAGAGCATAATAGATCTTGACCGCACGGACTACGCCAATGACATAGCGCTTCTGGCAAATACACCCGCCCAAGCAGAATCCCTGCTATATAGTCTGGAACGAGCAGCTGGTGGCATAGGCCTCCATGTCAACGCTGACAAAACAGAATACATGCGCTTTAATAAAAGAGGCGACATCTCCACACAAAGGAGGGGTCCTTTGAAACCGGTGGACAGGTTCACCTACCTCAGAAGCAGTGTCTCATTAACCGAGAAAGACATCAACCCGCGACTAGCAAAGGCATGCACAGCTATCGATAGGCAACCGGTCATATGTAAGTCAGACCTGACCGATAAAATAAAACGCAGTTTTTCCAAGCAGCGGTCGTGTCGATACTGCTATATGGATGCACTACATGGATGCTAACTAAACGTATTGAGAAAAAGCTTGATAGCAATTACACAAGAATGCTACGAGCTGTATTGAACAAGTCCTGCAGGCAACACTCCACAAAACAACAGCTGTACGGCCACCGACCACCCATTACGAAAACTATCAAAGTTAGACGAACCAGACATGTGGGACACTGCTGGAGAAGTAAGGACGAACTCATAAGAGATGTACTCCTGTGGACCCCTTCACATGGACGAACAAAGGCAGGACGACCAGTAAGAACCTACATACAACAGCTCTGTGCCTGGAGCGATGGACGATAGAGAAGAGTGGCGAGAGAGGGTCAGGGAGCTTGGTGCTGGCAGTGTGACATGATGATCAGTCCATCTTACTCAATTTTTCAGAGAGAGAGACTTTTGCAGGAGAGACTTTAGTTCTTGGAGATATTTATTTTCTATTTCTCTTATCTTCGGTATGGACATCGGATTTTTTCTCTCATCTAACTCTAAAACATTTATTTTTATAGAAGATTCCCTTGGGAACGAACATTCCCGATTATCTAACCAATCACAGATCATTTCATTTTTTATACTACTGGTCAAATGCCCTGAAACTACGTATGTGGAAAGAGTATCCCTTCCACTTATAAGATTTTAATTAGTCATCCAATCAAATTACAATGTTGGGGCTTGGTTAATTAAAGGTCCTCGCCAACGCTTTGTGGGAAAGTATCTCTTTTCACTTTAACCGAAACCAAAATCAAAGATCTGATTAATCTATCCAAAAATTTGACCTTTTAATCCCAACAGGTGGGCAAGAGATGTCATGATTTAAAATAGATCAATGCACTGATAAAATGCCAAACCAGCTTAGTTTTTTTTTGACAATTTGAAAGTTTGGTTAGTACTGATCTTTTAAATAAACTTTTGAATTTCTTTCAAAGTCAATAATTTTTTTTTATCTTGTTATAAAAGGAAAATTACATTTTCCTAAATAAAAAAATGCATCCTACCCTCCATGTTTTTAGCACCAGCGAATACCTCATATTGCCATGTATAACAGTAATAATTCTATTTGAAAATGATCATTTTTTTTTCATACAGTTAAATACTTTCAAGTATTACTACTTAACATTAGTAAGTCTTTTTATTAAGTATTCCTATGTAATACAAATGATTTGCACGCAACTGTAAGGCTTTAAATAACAAATAATAATAATCCTTAACAAGTGATTGAACAGTTCTATTTGACTCATAGATTGGGCCCTAACAGGTACTACTAATTCGGGTCACAGTGGACACATTCTCTAAAGCTCCTGGACTGGAGCCTCACCATCAGATACAGTTTAGTGTCATACCCTGGATACTCGTTGACGGAGTTTTACTCCTCCACAAAAGTACATTTGGCGTATTCTAAAGCTCCCCACCAACCCGATAGGGAGGTTCTAGTTATGAATAATCGTGCAGATTAAGCTCGTTAACCTTGGTATAGCGACAAATCCCCGTAAAGGAAAATAACTCCGAAAATAGCTAAGAAATTGACCTTGTGTCGCATCCTGCCCACAGCGGAGAGATAAGGTAAATGTGTATGTGTGTGTACCACTTGAGGCGCCCGCAAACCATTAGATTTTATTTACAAATTTTAGTTTGCCATACAAGTTCTTAGATTGCTTACTATTTTGAAGTGGTCACCCATTTCCATACTGAATAGATTAATTGCAGCTTACCTTTGGGAATCTAGCAGTAACCGGTACTTTCACACTGGCTTCTTATTAAGAAGCAGAAAATTATTTAGTGGGTTCGATTATCACTGGGTGCTCCATGCTTGTGACGACTCTGTGTCAAGCTAACGTAAACTTAGTGAATGAAATTATATTTCTTAGGGAAATAGTCGCCCAAATTCTCTATTTGTTTGTACAGAACAAATAAGAATTTGTTTTTATTGAACAGTCAAGTCCAAAAATTATTGATCGGCCATCAGCTATAACTAATAGTTAATATAGCAATATATTTTTAGTGGTTAGGAAGAGAGAAAAACAAGAGAAACAAGGTCGATGGCCGAATTGTGGCCAGTTAAAGACGTAAATCTGAAACTCCAGTAAAAAAAAATTGAAGCAAATGCCTGTAAAGTATTCTTATCTGGATTATGGATGTGTGTATTACACTTCTTTATACTTTTTTGGTAAATCTAACTAAAAATTGATGCACATTTTAAGCAGCATGCAATTCTGTATAAACACAGATTTTCCCTTCCCCCTTTATCATAAAAACAAATATATTTCCTCTCGTCTTACTAATAATATGCACACTATCATTTCCGGCACAAATTTTCCTGCGTTATGACAATCATAAATGCATTATTCTAGGCCACTAAAAAGTGGTCAGCGAGAAATGGCAGACGACCAATTTGTAATTTGGTGATTTAACTGTAACTTTTCACTAAAAAGAAAATGAAGCAAATTACTGAAAATTAATCTTCTCTGGACTGTTGTTGAAATTATTACAGTTGTTCATACTTTTGATATTCATCTTTAAATAAAATTAATGAAAATGTTTTTGTGAATTTTATTTCTATACAGGCACCCCAAAATCTTTAGTTTTCGGTTGTTGATTTGGGGCCTTATTTAGCATTGTGCAGAGACAGATGGGGGGGGGGGCAATTTTTCTTCATTCAGTCAGATCGTCTGATCATTTTTCAGTTTTAAAACCCAAGGGAAACCTGACTCCCGCATTTCTGCTTACGTTGACACCAACTTGGCACTGGGTCGGTTCTATCTGCACAAAATGACTATCGACTGTCAGACTGGTCGAAGGTCCAAACGGTGAATCCCTTACTCCTGACCGATTTCTTCGAATCTCAAGTCCGCAGAGTGGAATAGACGCTTTCTACATGTACTTATCAAAAACATTTACACATGAATTCATTGAACTTGATCGTGCCTTGGACGACATTTAACACTGACCTGTATCATCTGAGATCAATCCACTCCGTCAAATATATCAGAATGAACCAGCGAGGATTACTTCGAAGGAAACCATGGAAATTAGTAGTAATTTTTCATGGTGAAAATTTTCGATGTTTTTGCTAGTACTTTGAGTGCATTGAGTGTATGTGTGGCACAAGGGCAGAAGGTGCCCTGAAAAGAACCCTGTGAAATTTATACTCACTGACAATGGTCTGCTGGCCAACATTGCTAACCATTAGACCATGTGAGTTACTCTTTTTATATATTAAGCTTTACTAGATTTAGCACAGAAGTATGGAGCACCCTGTGAGAATCAAATTCACTAACGATGGCTTGCTACAGCTCTTCGTCAGATACTACAAAATTGTTTTTAAAATAACAGGATTTCTCATCAAAAATCAAGTGGTCGACTGAATATGATAATAGATACAATAAGGTAGAGTTCAGTTTTCCTTCTCCTGGACTGGTTTTCTTACCAAGGCTAAGGAACATAGTCTGTCCTACTATTTACCAAGAGATTGTGGGAAAAACAGATGAATTTATGCCTTTCCGCAAGGGTGTTAGCATGAAGTCAAACTCAAACAGCCTTGTCCAGGGTTTCAGCTCGGGCCGCTGATTCCATTTCCTACGGCGAAACATGTTGAACGAATAAATTGTTATTTTCAACAAATCGGATTTCATTTTCCAATCATCTTTCTTAACAATATGTATGTCTATTTGACACAAAAATAATTGAAATTGCTGCTCTAAGTTTTATGCTTTGTATCAGTCTTAATAAGTTTACTTCAAGTAATTGGATTGCTTTATCACTTAGATAGTTTTTAAACTGCTGGCCAGTGAGTTTCCTTTTCAATTGATAGTATATATATATATATATATATATATATATATATATATATATATATAATAAATGTTCAGAGACGATGTTTTTGAAATTATTCATATATAGAATATATGAGAAGTTTCATATAATTCTAACGGAGTGCTAAATGTATGTCTATTAATAAATAAGAGTATATATAGAAATCCCACATACTGAGAAAATATCAATAATATCAAAGAAAGAAAACTCAGCGGACAGATACTATGCCATTATAAATTTATTTCTACAAGTTGCAAAATGCTGCAGGCCTCATGAGATGACTTCGTATAGAATGCAAAGAGAGATACACAAACGTTATTTATCTGGGGTGGAATAAATTTATTATGGCATATTATTTATCCGCTGAGTTTTCTTTCTTTGATATTACTGATTCACACACACACACACACACACACACACACACACACACATATATATATATATATATATATGATGTAAGTATGCCAAAGATTTAATGATAAAAGCATTTTATCCGCAAAATCTTTATAGTGATCGAAAACGCAGATCAATATCACAATATATTTCAAGTATAAAATACGATATAAACAGGTCAAAGACTCACGACTCAGAGTTACATACTTCTGATCTTCTGATAATATAGTATTGTACACGCTTAACGTCTTTATCTTTATATATATATATATATATATATATATATATATATATATATATATATATATATATATCAGAAAAGGAAGACAATACGTGAAATCAAATTGACACGTGTCACTTTAAGAGAACTTTGCAGAATAAATTTTATGTCACAAAAATGAAATATACCTAGTGAACTAATCGCTCACCACCTTCCTGCCAGGTTCTCCCACATGTAATTTTCCAGCACTGTGATGCGGTTGAATAAATAATATCATCCATGAAACTGCTACCATCAATTCACGGCCATGTTTTTACAACATATCCCCAGTCCTCATCAAATTATTACTCAAGAAATGAGGGATATTCATAATGAAAAAATTTAACAAAATAATCTTAATAAAATAGGTCCAAAATTTAACCTACACTAAAAATGAAAGAAATTGACACACTTCTATCTCTTTTTAACCAAAAGATATCATTTTTGTGGAATAAAAATCATTCTGAATAAGCTATCCTAATAGCCAAACATGCCAATTTTATTTTTCTCATTGTCTTCCTTTTCCGGTTCTTTTTTTTTTTTGCCGTTAAGGAGGCAGTCAGCATATTCAACACTGAAATAAGAAGTTTGCTGCATATTTCCGATGCAAGTCGCATTCTTCTTATCTTAAACTATCACTACTAATACAGCAAACTTTAAGCTTGAAACTTTCCCACTCTAATTTTTCTTCTCTTTGTTCATCAGTCATAAATTCTCTTGATTCCTTTGTTGCAATGACAACGTCATTCCCTTACTCTGTAAACTGACATTCCTTTGAATTTCATTGAATATATTCAAATATACGACTTTCTGAAAGATTAGGTTAAATCAGGTCAAAATTAGCAGAGCCTTCGTTGTACGGAGAGATGGATGGAGATTTAATGAATTTCAATAAGATTTCCTTCGGTAAATCTGAATTTAGTTAGAATGAATCTAAGGGCTCCTTATATTGTGACTTGTAATATCGAGGTTTGGTTTGGTTTCTTTGTTTAATGGCATATCAATTCTTTTTAGGTTATTTAATGCCAAAGCCATTCTCCTAGAAGAACAATAGTGGTGCTATTTAACCCATAGTTGGGATCATATCGAGAATTTACTGTATAAGTCATTTATAGCGTAATTTCATATGGTATAACAGTATCATAATATCAACAGCATTTTTTTCCTGTCTATCGAGCGTTTGATTGTTGGTTGATTGTTTGTTTGGGTTTTATGGCATATCAACCTTTGTAGGTTATTTAACGCCAAATCCATTTTTGTGCAAATAGTTCTATTTCAAGCTATTCAGTTTTTTCAAACTGTTCTTATTCAGCTAATTCAGTTTAGTATAAGTTCAGATTTTCTTTACACACAGTTAAAATGTCAAAACAGTTCTATATTAAACATTTCAGTTTAGTGTAAGTACAATTTCAATGTCAAAAACAGTTCCATTTTAAACAATTCAGTTTCGTTCAAGTACGCAGTTTCAATGTAAGTACGGTTTTATTGTCAAAAACATTTCTATCTCAAGCAATTCAGTTTAGTATAAGTATGCTGTTAGTTCTATTTAACCCATAGAAAGTGCCCAATCAGGTGCTACCACACCGGGCCAAAATGGACCTGGGAGCGATGGTAATAAAGGGGTACTCCACATTCCCCAAAGCTCCAGCAAAACTAGAACCTCACCATCAGATTTTTTTTTTTCATACAGGACACTCATTGGGGGTGGGGTCTTACCCCTCTGCAGAGATGCAGTCGGTGTATTCTACAGCCCCAGCCGACTTGGCAATCGAGCGTTTGAAAGAAAATCACTTTTATTATTTGTCATTTAAAATCAGATACACTTTTAGTATATAAATCAAATTCAATAGAAATCAAATCTTTGTTTATATTTGGCGGGGGTTGTTTTATTTTATAAACATTTCAAAAACATATTTCTACAACTCTTCAATAATAAATAACATATGTGTAAAAATTTAATTAATGCTGTTTGGTGTTTTCAAAACTTTTTATACGAAAACTATTTTTGATCAAATAAAATCAATGATAATTGGGTAGGTATCCAACATCTTCTCCCCAAGCATATCTGACACAAGATCAATTTTTAAGCAGTGTAAAGCTGGTTTGAAATCAGTGTTTTCCTTCTCCTAGACTGGTTGCCTTATCAAGGCTAAAGAACCTTGTCTGTTCTACTATTTACCCATTGCTAGAGGGAGAACAAATTGATTAATGCCTTTCCAAAGGCCATGAGCGCGAAGTGAAACACAAACTGCTTTGTCCAGGATTTGAAATCGGGTCGTCGATTCCATTTTGTACAATGACAACCTTTATATTAAATGTACCTCTTATAATATACACATAATTACGTAATGTAGATTAACGTTTTAACGGCATGTCAACCCGTCTAGGGTTATTCATGTCAAGAGGTTAGAGAATCGTGTCCATTGTACGTTTATATTTATATTTTCTGAGTAGTTGTTTCTTAAGAGGGTTTTTTTGCATATGGTCCTATGGAAAACGAATAAACAGATCTTTTTGACCCAGCAGCAGATGCTGCAACTTCGGGTAAGAGTGGACCTAGGGGTAATGTCAATGAAAGAATACTCCACACTCCTCTGATCTCTAAAACTGGAGCCTCCCCATCAGATGTAGTGTCATACCTGGACATCCCCTTTGGGGGTCTCAATCCTCGATAAAGGATACAATCAGAATGTTCTAAGCCCCACCGATTAGATGTATGTAATATATTGCATGTTTTGTATTTACTGTTGACATGAAAATAAAAGGGTTATTCAACTTTTTGAATATTTAACTAAATTTTCGTTTTCTGTCGAAATAGAGATGAAAAAGACAATAATAATAATAATAATAATAATAATAATAATAATAATAATAATAATAATAAAATTCTAACGGTTTATTTTAACTTTATTCCAACCCTACCCGTAACAGCTACCCCTGAACCTAATACCAACTCTTCATCTCCTTCAGAGTAGAATAAGGATTTCTCCCTGGAAGCACATGTGGAGATGCTTTCATGAACAGATGTTAATGAATTCATCGCTTTGAATACAACTTCAAAGTTACTCTCTAGAAAAAAAGGAAGAAAAAACATCATACTCAACTTAAAAGCATTTTGACTCTCTTACAAATTTAATAGCTTTACTCTGTCTGTCAAAAAAGCATGCAACAATTACTAGCCACTTAATTTATTCCTGATTTTAAAGCATTTCTATATACAAAAAGGATTAGCAATGCGTTTTCTTCTAAATATTGTTGCTCTATTTTGCCAATAACGTTTTTATTAATTCTTCAAGTCCTGTCAGCTGGGGCCGTAGAATACACCGACTGCATCTCTGCAAAGGGGTAAGACCATAACCCCCCCCCCACGCAACGAGTGTCCAGGATATGACACAAAACAATCTGATGGTGAGGCTATCTGTCCTGGAGATCTGGAGACGGCGGAGTACCTCTTCATTGCAATTGCTCCCAGGTCCACTCTGGTTCAGCGTGGTGGCACCTGATAAGGTCCTATTTATGGGACAAATAGAAATGTTTGACCATTCAAACTGTGTGCAAATAAATGAATAATGTTCACTCGAATTGTTAGAAATAGAAATGTCTAAGTATTTAACAGTGTATAAACAAATGACTGATGTTTAATTGAAATGTTTGTGATGCATAGCAATGTAATATAATTGCGGAGGGGTTTCGTTTTATATATCTTGCCTTTCGGTTTAGTTAGGCTGAGAACCTTTCGCTTAACGCATGGGTTATTTAGATGCAACATTAACGCAAGTGTTCACGCGCGTGCGGAGAGGATGTGTCATTCAGAGTGGTCAAAATAAAAATCCCAGATAGGAATTGTGACCAGGGGATGTGAGTGATGTCACGCACTGGAATCGTGGGCTGAGAATTGGGGGAGGTTGAGAAAAGCAGTTAGTGGAGTTCCTGCCTCCGAACGAGAGAGTCGAGATTCAGAGCTGGGCGTGGCCAGACGAATTCGTGCACTACGGGCGCCGCGCGTTGGTTGGGTTGAGAGCTGACGATGTAAAAGCAGTCAGCATAGAAAGATTCTCTCTCTCTCTCTCTCTCTCTCTCTCTCTCTCTCTCTCTCTCTCTCTCTCTCTCTCTCTCTCTCTCATGTCGAATTGCCATTAACTCAAAGGTAATAAAAAGTTTCGTACCTGAACCAATTTCGTTAAGTTTCGTGTTTTTAGATTCCCAATGTCTATTTCACACATTCGTATATCTGGCTATGTAACAGCAATACTTGAAACTATTTAACTGTGTTCACACAAATGATTAATAGTAAATAGAATTATTTGTGTTAGAAATAATTGAAAACAGTTAACGGTGTGCGAAAGAATGCGCTTGTGCTCGTTTAAAAATGTCACTAACAAAACGTGTTTACAAATCATATGTATTTAATATAAAATGTATAAAGAGGATTTAACATAAATTAAGTAACAAGAATTGATAGTCTCTGATACAAGAATTGGTTCTCTCTGTAGAGAGGTAAGACCCCCTTCCCCCTCCCCCCCATACTTCGCAGAAAGGTTGTCCTGATTATGACACTAAACTGCATTAACGAGACTCTGATTCTAAACCTTTGGGTAATGTAAAGTCACTTTTCGTGGCCATTGTTCTAAGGTTGACTCT
The DNA here is from genome assembly GCA_963585895.1 of Sepioteuthis lessoniana. Lineage (NCBI taxonomy): Eukaryota > Metazoa > Mollusca > Cephalopoda > Myopsida > Loliginidae > Sepioteuthis > Sepioteuthis lessoniana. Next base: position 75,283,672 of record OY757936.1, on the reverse strand, counting down.
GACTCGGAGCGTCAGTACCTGTTCGGGTCACATCTATGAATTATTAGTATTAGGAAAAATAGAAATCGTATAATGTGTGTAAATAGTATTTGAAATAAATGGAATCATAAATCCGTATGGAAATGATTTTTATCCTAATAAGATTTTCCCACCAGGTTGTTTTTCAAGTGACAGCAAATCTCCTCAAGTCTGCAAGATTCTTCTGAGTATAATAGCAAATTTTAACAGTACAGTGGTCTGAATAGTCTTGATTCTTCTTATGATTTTCTATTATTTCTGCCTTTTTTTCCAAACTTTTGGAGAACGTTCAAACCAGACCAACAACAACAACAACAACAACAATTTGGTTATCTCCGTCACCTTTTCATGTTTCACAGAATTTTCTATTCTCTGGGAAAGTCCAATTATTTATCTATCTTTGTATATTTTTTTTAATTTTTGCTTTGTGGTCCGCTTGAACAGCAAAATCCACTTGTTGACAAGTTCTTTTCTTCTGGTTAATTAACACTGTGTTTGATCTTCTGGCCGGGATTTGGTGAGTTCTTTGTATTTCAAAATCCTAGAAAACAAAAATAATTTTTTGCAAATTCGGTTTTAAATTCAAAGATTTTTAAAAAAAAAAGAATTAACTACTAAAATAATTAATTGAAATCCTTAATTATTTTTACACTCATATAACCGACACTTGCTATTCAGCTCAGCATTAGAATTGTAGTATAAAAACCATCGAATTGTGTACAGATTTGGAGTTATAAGAATTTTGTTATTTGAATTTGTAATTATTTATTAATGAATATCATGAGATTCTTGAAACTTTATAATTGTTTGAAAAGAATTATGGCTGAAGTGATTTGCATTGCACTTTTGAATTTTTAGACACACGCACACAAACCCACCCACATACATGCCTGCACGCACACACACACACACACACACAAACTCGTACGCACACGCACACACACACATACATACACTCACACACACACACACACGTACACAAACTCGCACGCACACGCACGCACGCACGCACACACATACATACACTCACACACACACACACACACACACACTAACACGCACAGACGAACTCATACGCACGCACGCACACACAAACACAAATACATGCATGCACATGCATATGCGCGTGCGCGCGCGCACACACACACACACACAACATAAACACATACACAAATATTTATAACAGGATAAGTATTCCTTATCTGTCATATTTAATGAAACTTATGTAAAAGAAATTTTTCTGGCTAACAGACATTATTTAAATCACATGACCCGATAGCGAACAAGGAAATAAACACAACGAAACTCGTAGAAAGACAAATCATTTTAACGAACAATGAAATATATATATATATATATATATGTATATGTATATATATATATATGGGGGGGATGAGAGGAGTAAGACCGGCAGACAGTGATAGAAAAAATCGAGATGAAGAGAGAATATTTTGGCCATGGAATAACGAAATAAAACAAAATGGCTTCCGTGCTCACGATCAATACGGCCATTATTAGTTATCAAATTTAAGAATCAATGTTTTCTTTTCTTTCGTTTTAAGCTGTAATTTTACATTAAGATTCGTCTCAGTGGATTTTCTTCAATTCATATTGTCGTTATCTTCTCTCATACCACCACCATCCTTCACCGAACATTCAAATTCACATGATTTCACCAAATTGAGAAGGGGAAAAAAGAAACTTTATTGTTATACGAGATTTTCAAACCAGTTGTAATTGGCGGCCTTCACTGAAGTCCGAGTGACAGCAGATTTCTTTAGTCTTCACTGAAGTCCGAGTGACAGCAGATATCTTTAGTCTTCACTGAAGTTCGAGTGACCACAAATTTCTTTAGTCTTCACTGAAGTCCGAGTGACAACAAATTTCTTTAGTCTTTAAGGACACTTTTCAGTATTCTAACAGTGATCTGAATGGTCTTAACCCTTTCCTGGGTTTCCAGTTTCTACAGCTTTTTTTCTAGTTCTTTGAATGTTTTCTAATGGCAACATATTTCTAGCATCATTGTAACCATTATCCAGTTTTTCTGATAAAATCCAGAAATATTATTTTCATTCTATGCGAGTTTTTCCCCGCCAGTTTTAACTGAAAGTCTTTCCCCTGAAGCCTTAGTGACAATAAGTCTCCTCGCATCTCCAGGCTCCAGTTCCCACAGTCACTTTTCCAGGCCTTGGAGGATTGTTCAAAGTTTCTTTACGAAATTAGTATCACCATCAACTTCGTGTTCCACTGCTTTTTGAGCTCTCGAGCAATGTCTTTGTATTATCTTTTCACTTTCTTTTATTTTGACTGTTGGGTCTGCTGAAACAGCAAAATTCAATAGATGACAAAGTCTTTTCTTCTTGATGATCAATACAAGGTCTGGTCTTCTGACTGGGATTGGATGATCCATTTGTGTCTCAAAGTCCCTTTCACCCCAGTCGGCTGGCGGGGGGTGCTGTAGTATACACCGGCTGCATATCTGCAGAGGGTTAAGACTCCCCCAACAAGTCTACTTTGAGGAATGCAGAGTAGCCCTTCATTGCCACTGCTCCCAGTCCACTCTGACCCGGAGTGGTAATACCTGATAGGATCCTCCTATCTATGGATCAACTAGAACTGTTGGACATTTAAAACCCTGAGCAAACAAATAATGTATGCCAAACTAAATTGTTTGAAATAAAACTGTTTGATCCTTTAACGATGTGTAAACAAACGATTGATGTTTAATTGAAATGTTAGTGATACATAGCAAATAATTGGAACAATTTAACGATGTGCAAAAGAATAAGCTTAGGCTCGTTTAAAAATGTTATCAACAAAATTATATTTATGATATATATGTATCAACAGGATTTGGTATTAAATAACCAACAATGGTTGCTTTGCCATAAAACCCAACTAAACCAAATCCTATATATTCAATATATGTATCAACAGGATTTGGTATTAAATAACCTACAATGGTTGATATGCCATAAAACCCAACTAAACCGTGGTGTAATGGTTATCGTCGTAGGAAATGGACACGGCGACTCAAGTTCAAACCCTGGACGCGACTGATTGACTTAAAAATTGACCTTGTGTCATATCCTGCCCGAGCGGAGGGGTTGGTAAATATGATAAAACCCAACTAAACCAAATCCTATATATTCAATATATATGTATAAACAGGATTTGGCATTAAATAACCTTCAAAGGCTGATAGGCCATAAAACCAAACCAAACCAATGAAAGTTTCAGAGAATTTTATGTATCTTCTTTTGTAGGACAGATTTTGGATAGAGCATAAACCCTTTGTCCGCATTGGTCAAACCTAATAGATCACCAAGTCAAGTCTATTGTATTTCTTTTGTACTAATTTTGTCGTATTCGTTAATTATGGGATGAACTGTTTCATCTCTCTCACGACGTAACCTAAATTTGTGATGGTCCTGTATATTACCAAGTTTTTTTGTTTTGTTATAATTGATTCTTATGGCATTATATTGCCCTGCCATTAAGAGATTCAATTTGGCTCTTCTGCTTTTCCATTATTAGCCATGTCCAGGTCATCTCTTGCGCAATTTCCTCCTTATTTGGTATTTTGCATTTCAGATAAAGATGGATTTCAAGGGATTTTCTTGATGCGTGTATCAGTATTCTTCTTAACCATTCATAGTGCTCCTATCAGTACTGGAATTACGGTCGAAATACAACATTATTGCCATTTTCATTTCCATCCCAATTCTCATATTTTGAAAGATTATCATTTTGCTGAAATATTCTTACCAAACGGGATGATAATCACATCTATGAGATAGTATTTACGTTCTTTAAAATCTTTCTTCTTCATATTCTTATCATTTGTGGCTTTTTTTTTCTTTTCTTTGCCTCTAAAATAATTCAACTTTAGATCAGTCTTCTCCTAACAACTATCGGTTTTAAATAACCATATTGCATTTTCTCTCTCTCTCTCTCTCTCTCTCTCTCTCTCTCTCTCTCTCTCTCTCTCTCTCTCTCTCTCTTTCTTTCCTCGTTTGCAAAGGCAATTTTAATCTGCTCAGTTCAAATATCCAGACACAGCCCAGGAATAAGAGGAGGCTCGCGTGCTTGCGTCAATAAAAGAGAAAAAATATTAAGATCATCGGAACGGTATTATATTTAATAAAACGCTCGATTTGTTGCTTGTTACCAGCCAATTCTGAAAAGGAAAACGAAGTTTGGGAAAAATTTCGAGTAACAATTCAGAACAAGGTCTGTTTTTTTCCTCTCTCTCCCCCCCTCTCTCTCTCTCTCTCTTTGTAAGAAAACAGATTGTTAGATTGTTGTACGAAAGAAGTTATCGATCAAGCGATCGATAAATGTATAAGAACGAATTAATATAGATAAGAATAGATAAGTTAGGAACAGATACGATGTTAGATATGAACGGGCTGAGATAAATGTGAACAGGTTGAAATAGTTTGATTGATAACAACGGATTCAAATAGTTTGATAGATATGAATAGATAGATAGATAGAAGTAGATGATGGAAAAGAATCCGACAGTATGCAGACTTTAAAAATGATGAAGGTTTATTAAAACCGAAACGTTATAGCGTTGATTTTCTTTCACAATAAATTCATCACTTTGGATTACTTTGTTTTTCAATTTTTCTCCATAGATGAATGGTAGATAGATACTTTTGACAAGGATGAAGTAGGTTGATAGATCGAAAGAAACAAACAAACAAATTTATATAAAAATGCATGTATTTAGCCAATATCTTCACAACGAACAAAATTCAAAACAAGTTTAATTTTGATTTGAATTTTCCTTCTCTTAGTTTGGTTGCCATAACGAGGCAAAAGAGTTCAATCTACCCTATTAATCAAGTTGCTCATTGATGCGAAGTGAAACACATGCGATCCTATTATCTCAGGCTGGATTTGAACTTGGATGAAGTAGACTATAATTTTTGTCCATTTCGTCTTTCCGATTCCAAGATTACAACAAAAACAACTTTATTATCCTTTTTTGTTTGTACCGAGACAGATTTGTGAGATAATTGAATTTGAAATTTTTTTTAGATAAGTGAACAGTATCTTGTTTAACTTTATTAATGAAATAAATCAATTACTTTCTTGTCAAGATTTTCTTAAATTTTATCTAAATTATGATAGTTTGCAATTAAAGATTACCGTCCTTGGATTGCTCTCGCCCGAGAGAAATGTTCACTTGATAGAACTGGTTAGATATAACTTGTGATAGATAGATAGATAGATAGGAACAGGCTGAGATAAATGGATTGATAGATAGATAGATTTGAACAGACTGAGATAGAGAGATTGATAGATAGATAGAAAAAACAGACTGAGATAGATAGATAGATAGATAGATAGATAGATAGATAGATAGATAGATTATCACCCAACCATTTTTTTCATAAAAAGTTAATTTTCTTCTTAATCAATGATACTATCATTTTTTTTATTTCTCATTATCGAGTAGAACTGACAGCACGACTTGATGATGATGAAAAATTAGAAAATCCTGGTATCTTATATATACCGTATTCCCTACATATCATCACCATCATCATCGTAAAGACGTGCCAGCAGTACAGTTTCCCTTGTCCCTATTATCCATCTCTCCCGGCAGGTCTTTTAAATTGCATCCAGTGCTCGCACAGAGCAAATGTAAGTCTTTGCTGCTCTGTGAACACTGACGCGTCCATGTGTTGGAGTGTTGAAACTGTTTAACTAATAATAATATGAAGACGTCGCAGCTAAAAAAAATAAGTTCACTCTTTTTATCTTCACATACCTCGGTAGCAACACCTCATCGTCGGAAAGTGATATCAACTTACGTCTTGCTAAAACGTGGAATGCTATTGACAGGTTATCGATGGCAATGGAAACTTAATTTATCCGATGAAATAAAATGGGATTTCTTCCAAGCTGAGGCTGTGTCTATACTACTGTATGGATGAACCACATGGATGCTGACAAAATTCATATAGAAAAAGCTAGATGAGAACTACAAAAGATTTTTTTCTGGAGAGCACACATTGCGTGCTCTCTATAACAAAACGTGAAAACAGTACCCCCACAAAACACCAACTTTACGGCCACTTACCTCCCATCTCATGAACCATCCAAGTAAGACGAGCGTGACATGCGGGGCATTATTGGAGAAACAACGTCGAGCTCACCAGTGACGTTCTCCTATAGATTCCTACACATGGTCCAGCCAGTGTTGGTCGACCAGCAAAAAATCAGCTTAATGCGGACACTGGATGCAGCTTGGAGGACCTATTAAGAGCGATTGATGATAGGGATGGTTGGCGAGAGAGGGGGTCAGGAAACTCCGTTCTATCGGCGCGACTTGATGATGATGATGACGATAAATAATAAAATCTTGACATATTTGCTTCAGAAGAAAATTGTGATTTCATTCCAAAAGATGTCAAGAATGTACTTATTTATAGGCCGTAAAAGTAGATAGATAGATAGATAGATAGATAGATAGATAGATACGAACAAACAGTAATAGAACTTAACAGAGAATGACAACTGAAAATAGAAGAAAAAATCAGATAAAATTAAGCAAACGACTTGATTGATGTATTATATGTACGGTCAAGTCTACAGAGATATTAACAAACGAAAATAGACACATTCGAATACAGACAAAAATAGATAGATAGATAGATAGATAGATAGGAAGGTAGAAGTGGGTAAAACAACTGACAGCAATGAAGATACAAACTACATATGTACACATATACATACATCGATTCAGCACTCAACATTTGCTACAGTAATCAACGTCAGTAGGCAACTTCAAATCAGTCAGAATTAAATTTGGATAAAACAATAACATTTGCCGACAGGACGCCATGACTTGTTTTGTAAACAGCCGCCAACAGCTTTTCTTTCTATCAAAACATTTTGTATCCTGATGTTAGCAGGCATTATGGCCGACACAAGCATGATAAACATTCAAAATACTTTTTTTTGGGGGGGGGTCTATTTTAGGAGCAATTTCATTATTATTATTATTATTACACCTTGAGAGTTTTTCTCATGAGTGTTGGCTGATGGTCTTTCACTGGAGGCAGAGTGACAGCAAGTCTCTTCAAGTCTCCAGGACTCTTCTCAGTATTCTGGCCGATCTCAATAATGCAGTAGTTTGGATGGTATCCACTCGTCCAGTTATTTTCAAGTCGTCCAGTCCCTTTAGCAATTTTTCGGAGACTACAAAGAACACCCATCACAATTGGTATAATCATCACTTTCATGTTCCACAGTTTTTCAATTCCCTTGCCAAGTCGAAGTACTTAACCTTCTTTTCGCTTTCTTTCAATAATACTCTGTGATCAGCCGGGACAGCAAAGTCCACAATTCTGCAAGTTCTCTTCTTTTTTTCTTTTCCTTTTTCTTTTTTTTTTTTTTTTTTTTTGTTGTTGTTGTTGTTGATTATAAGATCTGGTCATCTGGCCAAGATTAGGTGATCCGTTTGTGTCTTAAAATCCCCAAGGAGTTTGTCTGTCTTGGACGGATGCATTTGTTCCTATGGTCAAATTTCATTTCTTACACAATTCCCAGTCGATCATCTTGCCCACCCAGTCGTGTCAAGTCTTATACTCTTTCTGTGCTAATTGGCTGCATTCGCTTATTATGTGATTGATCATTTCATTTCTATCTCCACATAACCAACATCTGCTGTTTTGTTGCGTCTTATCTATTCTCGCTTTGATATGATTGGTCCTTATGGCGTTATTTCGTGCTGCTAGTAGAAGAGATTTAGTTTCTCTTTCTTAGCCACCTCCTCGTTTTCTCACGTGAGATGTCACTTGTTAGTCGCTTAAAACGTCCATCGAGTTGTTTTCCTTCCCATTCTTGTTTTCTGGTTATTTCCGTTCTGTTGATCCCCATGTTGACAGTATTGTTTCTGGCGGCTGTAATCAGTCTTCCTTTGCGCTTCTCCATGTTGTGTTCGAGTCGTTGTAGTGATGCGTCAACGCTGTCTTCAATATTGGTAAGCCCTCTTCCTCTTTTTTTCTAGACACATATAGTCCGTCAATGTCATATTTGGGATGTTATGCCTTATGCATGGTCATTAGTTTTCTTGTTCTCTTGTCCATTTGTTTAAGTTCTTTTCTGGTCTACTTAAAGAATGGTCCCGAATATCTTACAAGGGGGACAGCCCAGGTATTTATCACTTTAATAAGGTTTTTCCTAAATAGTTTTGTCTCGATTTACTCTTTCTTAATTTTTTTCTTTTATTTCCACCTGTTTGATGGTGTCAGCTTCCAATATTCATAAGTATTTACAGGTTCCCTTTTCTCCGAGTGTTCTGATTTTTTCTTGATTTGGTAGTTCCATTCTGTTCGTCATGTGTCGTTTCCAGTTTTTCATTACCAGCATGGTGCATTTTTCTATGCCAAATTCCATCCCTACGTCCTAACTGTATATTCTCACTGCGTGTATTAGAGTTTCCAATTTTTTTTTTCATTTTTTGCAAACGATTTGATGTCGTCCATATACATTTGGTGATTGATCGTTTCCTCTGATTTACTAAGTTTGTATCCGGTTGTGCATTTCCTGAGTATGTGGTTAAATGGCATCATCGCTATTACAAATAGTAATGGTGATAGTGCATCTCCCTGGAATATACCTCTTTGGATCTTCGCTCCAGCTAAGCTTTTCCCTCCTGCTGTCAATTCCACTCTCCAGGTTTTCATGGTTTTCTCGATAAAGTTTATGACTTCATCCGATATCTTGTACATTTGGAGGCAGTTTAGCTTTGCTGTACCATATCATATGGCTTTTTGTAGTCAGTCCAGGCTAGATTTTTCCGTCTCGTTTTATTCTCGTTGAGGATGTGCTGATCAATGTAGAGTAGCTCTCCTATGCCTCTGGTTCCTTTGCGGCATCCTATCTGTTTCTCGGGAAACAATCCGCGGCTTATAAGCGAGTCATAAATCTCTTCCCTTATTTGTGCAGTTAGTATTTTCCACATCATAGATAGGCACGTTATAGGTCTGTAGTTGTTTGGAGCGTTTTTTTAGGGGGTCTTCCTGGGTCAATGTGGTCTTTCCTTTGGTCATCCATTCGGATACATCTGCTTCTTGTAGGTATCTGTTCATTTCGAGTGCAAGTCGGTCATGGACGGAGGTGAATTTCTTGAACCAGAATCCATGTATGATATCATGGCCTGACATTTTCCAATTTGATATTTTTTTGTGTTGTTCTGAGTGAATCCATGTGTATTTCCGCTTTCTGCCCTTCTTTGAGTCCTTTAAACTCTTTTCCTATGTTGCTAATTCATTCGGCTTTTTGGTTATGTTGTCTTGGTTACCATATTTTCCTTCAAAATTGTTAAGTTTCCCTTGCATCCAGTTGTTGGTATGTCTTCGTACCATCTTCCCCTACATGTTGGTAAAATTTTCTTTCGTTGTTTTAGAATGTCGTATTTTGATTGTATTGTTCTACTCTTTCTCGATATCTTTTAAATCTTTCTTCTTTCGCTTGTACTTTCTGATTTATTTCCTCGTCCTGTATTGTTATTTTTTCTTGTGTTGCTTTTTCTTTTTTGTCCCAAAATGTTCCAGCGTTTTTCCTTTGTTTTATCATTTCTGTCTATTTTCGTAGATTTATTATCTGCGTTTCCAGTTGACTTTCCCATCCAGGTTTTGATTTTCTGTTCGTGTTCTTTAAGGGAACCCCGATTTTCTCACAAACTAATTTCGCTCCTGCATCGATTAGTTCATTTAATTCGGTGATGTTTTTTGTTGATATATATGTTAATACTTTATCTATTTATTTTTTTTTATTATCATACTTATTATCATTATTATTTTTCTCCGTGTGAGTTTTAACTGGTAGTTTTTCACTGGAGTCTGAGTGACAGCAAGACTCCCCAGGCCTCCAAGATTCTTAGTATTTTATCTGATTTTAAAAGTGCTGTGGTCTGAATGGTTTCGATTCTTCCTCTGATCTCCAGTTTCTCCAGTTTCTTTTTCGGGCTTTTCACTAGAGTCTAAGGAACGGCAAGTCTCCTCAGATCTCCCGTACTCCTCTAAATATTTCTAGCCGATATTAACAATTCTGTGCTCTGGATGATTCTGATTCTTCCTCTGATATCCAATTCCTTCCGTCTTCTTTTCCAAGTTCTCTATCTACAATTGGTACAACCGTTTTCCTCATGTTACAGTTTTTTGTTTTTGTTTTTTGGGGTTTTTTAATTCTCTGGCAGGGTCCAAGTATTTGTTTATCTTTTCGCTTTCTTTTATTTTCATTTTGTGGTTAACCGAAACGTAAATACCACTGGATGACAAGTTCTTTTTTCTTGTTCGTGACACTAAGGATTGATTGAACCGTTTATCTCGTTTTCTGGGATGGATCCTAGTTTGTGCATAAACCATTTGGTTGTATGGTCAAATTTTAATTTCTCGCACAATTCCCGGTAAATCACCTTTCCCACCCAGTCCTGCCTACTCTTGTACTCTTTTTGTTATAGTTTGCTACATTCTCTTATTATTTGATAAACCGTTTCATCTCTTTTTCCACATAGCCTACACTCACTATTCAGTTGTGAGATATCAATTTTCGCTTTTATATAATTGGCGTTGTTCTATATTACAATTATAAAAGATTCAATTTCTATCTTGATATTTCCCTTTCTCGACAATATCCAGGTCTTCTCGTGTGCAATTTCATCAGCTTGTCGCTTCATATTTGGTTTTCTTTCCACTTCCTTTGTCCATTTCAAGAATGGCCCACAGTATCTAACAAGAGAGACAATCCAGGTGTTTATCATCTTCGTGAGATTTCTGGTTGGTTGGTTGGTTGGTCGGTTGGTCGGTTGGTTTTTTATGGCATATCAACCCATTATTTAAGGTTATTTAATGCCAAATCTATTTTTATGCAAATAATCAGCACTTTTTCAAACAATTCAGTTTAGTTTGAGTACACAGTTTAATTGTCCAAAATATTTCTATTTCAAGCTATTCAGTTTAGTCAAACAGTTCTAATTTAACCAATTCAGTTTAATATATGTATTGATTTTGTTTACATACAGTTAAATCTCAAAATAGTTTTATTTTAAACAAGTCAGTTTAGCGTACAGATTCAATGTAAAAAACAATTCCATTTTAAACAGTTCAGTTTAGTACAAGTACGCAGTTTAAATGTAAGTACACAATTTAATTGTCAAAAACATTTCTATTTCAAGCCATTCAGTTTAGGGAAACAGTTCTAATTCAAACAATTCAGTTTAGCAAAAGTACGTAGTTAGTTCTATTTAACCCATACATAGGGCCTTACCAGGTGCTACCACTTCGGGCCCGAGTGGACCTGGGAGTGATGACAATGAAGAGGTGCTCAACATTTCCCAAAGCTCGAGCATCACTGGAACCTCACCATCAGATTGTTTTGTGTCATATCCAGAACACTCGTTGAGGGTCTTACCCCTATGCAGAGGTGCAGTCAGTGTATTCTACAGCCCCAGCCGACTGGGCAATACATAGAGTTAAAAGTCAAAACAGTTTTATTTCAGATAATTCAATTTAGCATAAGTACACAGTTTAGACGCCAAAACAGTTCCATTTCGAGCAATTTAGTTTAGCATAAGTACGTAGTTTAAATGCAAAAAACAGTAAAATCAAGAAACTGCCATTTAGTTCTATTTAACCCATGGATAGGACCCTATCAGATGCTACCACCCCGGTACAGAGTGGACCTGGGAGCGATGCCAATGAAGGGGTGCTCCGCATTCCCCAAATCTCCAGTGTTACTGGAACCTCACAATCAGACTGTTAAGTGTCATATCTAGAACACTCGTTGAGGTGGGGGGTCTTACCCCTTTGCATAGAAGCAGCCGACTGGGCAAAGAGATTTCTATTGCTGGGCTTGTTTTCCAGAGGCTTTCTTGTTCGTCTGAGACACTTTTTGTTATTTTTTCTTTCATCTTCGCTAATCTGATGGTATCCGATTCCAATATTCCTAAGTACTTGTAGATTTCCTTTTCTACTAGCGTTCTTATTCTTATTTGATTTAGCAGTTTTAATCCCTTTGTTATTTGCCTTTTCCCACTTTTTATTATGAGCATGGCATATTTTTCTATGCTCAATTCCATTCCAATATCTTGGCTATATATTCTAATTGTTTGTACCAGTCTCCAATTCTTTTTCATTTTTACCATCAGCTTGTTGTCGTCCATCTACTTAAGATGATTAATCTTTTCTAGCAATTTAGTAAATTTGTAGCCCCAGTGCATTTTCTACCAATGTGACTGCGTGGAATCATTACAATTACAAATAGAAATGGTGAAAGCTCATCTCCCCAGAAAATGCCTCTCTGGATTTTCAACTCTGCTAAAGCTTTTCCTTCTACTGTCAATTCCACTTTCTAGTTTTCCATAGGTTTTGTGATGAAGTTTATAACTTTGTCAGATATCTTGTACATTTTTAGATTATCAACGATTCAGGGCTGCGGCTCCATATCATAGGTCTTTTTGTATCGAATTCACTCAATATCTACATTTTTCCCGCGTTTCTTTGCTCTCTTTGTAAAAAAGAAATGTTTAACATTTAAACTGTGAAAATAAATGACTCATGCTAAATTGAAATGTTTGAAATAGAACCGTTTGATCATTTAACTGTATGTATCTACAAAATGTATTTACAAACCATATATTTAATATATAAGTAGAAACTGGATTTGCCATTAAATAACCAAACAAGGGTTGATATGCCATAAAATCAAACCAAACCAAACCAAATTTCTTTACGAATTTTTCCACCAATAGTAACTGGTGGTTTTCATTGGAGTCTGAGTGACAGCAAATTTCTTCAGCTCTCCAAGGTTCTCAGCAATGTCATAGCCGATCTCAGCATTATTGGGGTCAGGACAGCCTCAATTTTTCCTTGAATTTACAATTCGCTTCGTGTCTTTCCCAGGTTGTTGGGGACTGTTCCAAGGGTTCCGATTATGATCGGTATTTCTGTCACCATCATGTTCTCTCTAACTTCTTCTCTAACAAAGTCAAGGTATTTGTCTAGTTTTTTGCTTTCTTTTAGTTTTAACCAATGGTCGGCTTGACAGTAAAATCCATATGTTCACAAGTTCTTTTCTTCTCGGTTTGGTGTTCTGGTCGGAATTGCATGTTCAAGAGAATTTTGTGCATCTCATTTTCTTGGACAGATTCTGATTTGTGTATTTGTCAAAATGGTTTGATTTTCGTGTGACATAACGATACCAAATAGACGTTTGTATCACTACGTCTACGCATAGCCATTTGTTCAACCACGTGGCGAACGGGTTGAGGGCTGTGTCACGAGGTCTTAAGTAGTACTCGGACCCTGTTGGAACCTCGCCATAGAAAAAGTTGTTGAACACACGGAACGCTGCCTTAATTTACTAACACAAAAGTTTATTCGTTACTACAATTTTTAAGTAGAGTCGCCGGGAGATAGAAACAAAGCGTGAAAGCTGAGTCGACTGCGTTGGCTGGACAAAGAGAAACAACATGCCATGAGGAGAAAAAGAGAACAGACACAGACCTTGAATTTTCTTCCTGATTTTCTGTTGTAGTTAAAGCATGCTTGTTCGTTGGTTTCGTCTTCACAGGTTCGTGTCTGGTGTAAGGCTTCATTTCGGAGCTCACTCCAAAACAGGGATTGCAATTTTTGTTTGTCTTTACATCTTCCTGGCTGGTATTTACCTCTTCACGTCTTCTAGCCAACTAACTTTACAACCCGAGTCGTCCCTTACTTCCGCCTGGTGTCGGCGGGAGGAACATTCGTTCCCGCTGGTTTTACACCTGTGCAGAAGATTTGGGACTCCAGTTTTTTTTTTTTTCTAGTAATTTTTAATTAACGTAGTCATTCCCCTGTGACTGCCTAATCTTTATCCCGTGCCTTGTCAACGAGCTGTTTCCGGAGACTCAATGTCTGCTTTTCCGTTTTATTATTTTTCTTCTTTCTCCCCTTCCTAAGAAATTAGCCTCTCGTTCTTTTTAAAACTTGGACGTACCTTATCACGTTACTTTAGTCTCTTGCACAATTCCCAGTAGACGACTTTCTCTACCCAGACATGGTTGCTCTTGTATTTCATTTGTGTCAGTTTGCTCTGTTCGCTCTCTCTCTCTCGCCTAAACTTGTTATTTTACTGTGTATTATCGATTTTAACTTTTAGATGATTGATCTTTATGGAGTTATTTTGTGTTCCTGTTAAAAGAGACTCATTTTCTCTTTTGAGATTTCCTCTTCCTTGCCATACCCACATCATCTCGTGTATATTCTGTAATAATTATTACTTTTTTCTACAGTTATTGTTAATACTGGCAGCCGTAATTAATCATTTGATATTTAACTTTTTGTAACTTTACGCTACCTGTAACCTGAGTTTTCCACTAAAATATGAGTGACAACAAGTCTCCTCAGCTAACCAGGACTCTTCTCAGTATTCTATCTGATCTCAGTAGTGTTGTTTCCTGGATGTCTTTAGCCTATCTCTTATCTCCAATTCCTTCTCTCTCTTTTCCAGGTTTTTCAGAATTGTTCAATTGGCTCCCACTATAATTGGTATCACCGTCATTTTCATGCTTCACAATTCTTTTAGCTCTCAAAAAAAGTTTAGCTGGAAAGGCAAAATATACAAAACGACACTTTCTTTTTTTTTTGTTAACTCTTTTCCGGTCTTGATGATCGCTTTGTATCCCCAAATCCCGCATAATTTTGTGTGTCTCATAATTTTGTGTGTCTCATAATTTGTGTGTCTCATAATTTTGTGTGTCTCATAATTTGTGTGTCTCATAATTTTGTGTGTCTCATAATTTTGTGTGTCTCATTTTCGAGTGCAAATTCTGGTCTATGCATATTTATCTGTATAAACACATTTTAGGTCGCTTGCAAAATTCCCAGTGAATTACCTCTCCCACCCAGTCGTGTCTTTTCTAGTATAGTTGACTCATCTTTCTCCACCTAACCTGCACTTACAATTCTACTCTCTCTTATCTAATATAAATTTTACAAGATAAATTCTTAAGGCATTATTTTGGACTGATACCAGTTTCTCTCTTAATGTTTCCTCTACGTAACTATGTCCCGTGCTGCCTAATTTCCTTGGTTTGTCTCTTGAAATACCAGTACAGTTGTTTTTATTCCTATTTTTGTTTAACCGTTTTGTTATTCTTATTTTCATACTTTTCCTTGTATTATTTTTGTTGTTTCAAGTTTTGAGTGTTGTAATTAGTTTCTTTTTAATCTTTCTTGGGGAGAATTCTTGTGGTTCATGAATTCCCCTATCAATATTCACAATCTTCAATGTTTGAAAGTTTTCTTTCTCCTTTATTTCTTTTAACATATAGAGTCTCAACGATGTCTCTCAAATGTTAGATCTTTTGTATCGTCATCAATTTTCTCGTTCTATGGTCCAAAATTTTCAGCCCCTCACTTGTCCAATTTAGGAAGTGACCGGATCATCTTACAAGTGTGACTGACCAGTTATTTGCTCTACTGATTAAATTTCTTCTGCGGTTTTTGGTTTCCTGTAGTTTCCTCGTTCTTCTGAGTTACTCATTTTTTATTTTTTTATTTTATTTTTCTTTGATGGTATCTGCTATTTGTAGATTTCTTCTCTTCTGACTGCTCTCATTTTTTTTAGTTAAATAATTCTATTTCTTTCGTTGTTTCTCTTTTTCCTTTATTCATTATAAGCATTTCCCTATTTGGGATTAAACTTAACGAAAAAATATCAAAGTTATTCCTCCTGAGGGATAGAAAGGGTGTTATCTTTCGTGGACAGTGCATAGTGGAATTATAGGGACCGGAAGAACATATACACGTAAGAGACTACAATTTGACTTGAAATAGGCCATGACACACATGGACGTGTATTTGACAGTCGCACACAAAGTTAAGACAGGTTCTTTTCCTAATCAATAGACCGATGTCTCTGCCTGTGGTTAAACAAATTTAATTGCTTTCTTGTACACCACGAATCTGTCTCTTTTCAGTTTTGTTTCCTTTTTTTTTTTTTTTCGTAAAAGCGTAACAAATTTGACGACGGAAATTTTCTTTCGGATTCTGGAACCCGCACGTATCTACAAAAAGAAAATTGAATCCAGTAATGCAACCGTAATTTTAGCAACAATTAAGGTTGATGGAAATATTCTAAGAAAGACTATTTACACCACAGCAAACATTTCAGGATACAAAATTATGTACACCGGGGGATGCAGAATGAGTCGGACGTTTTATCACAGAATTTCACTCTGACAGGAATGTGAAATCAACATTTCCCAAGTGGTTCGCACGTTATGAAGATCTCTTTAGCGTTGATTTGAAGGAACAGGCGGACGACTGGAAAGTTTGGCTTTTATTGAGAAAGCTGTGTTTGGCAGAACACGGCCAGTATTCGAATTATATTTTACCAAAACATCTCTGGGAATATAATTTCGCTGAAAGAGTGGAAATTTAAAAACAAATTTTAGGTGAGTACCCTTCACTTTTTAATATTCGTTTTAAATGTTTGAACATTACAAAATGTGATACAGCAGACTTCACAATGTCAAAAAAGAATGTGAACGGTTTAAAATTATCGTCCATCACAGACGTACAATTTAAGCGTCTTCTATTTATCTGTGGGTTGAGGTCCGCAGGTGATGTAGAAATTTGAACAAGAATCCTATCAAAATTAAACAGAACCCAGACATTACTCTACAAGTTGCAATGGTGTCTCAGCAGTTGGTGAATCTTAAGCAAGATTCACACATAGTACAGCAGTCAGTACCTGCTGCAACATCTGCAGTCAACGCCGTTCAAAAACAACAGAACCCAACGTCACCAAGCTCATTACATAAAAAGCCTCCATTTGCTTGCTGGAATTGTGGTGGCTATTCAAGATACACCACTGTCGCGAGTGCAAACAGCAAAGACATAAAGAGGGATTCTGCATAGCACTGGGACACAAAATAACATACAAGCGAGACCACATAACAAACACAGACAACAAAGCCAAACACATAAAAATAGTCTGGTGGCAACCTTTCTCCCCAATACCAAGTCGAACCGAAAATAATATGTGTCCGTAAAACTGAACGGCCACTCTGTTCGGTTACAAATAGACCCTACCTCAGACATAACCCTCATCTCACAGAGACTATCGAAAACCATAGGTCAGCCTCCACTAACATCTATAAGACATGTTGCGCGGAGTACATCTGAGGATTGTGTCCACATCAATAGGAAATTGCCAACATCAGTCGAAATTGAGGACAAAACAGCATACGGAAAGATTTTCATAGCACATTCGAGGCACAACCTATTGGGTCTTGATTTCATCGAGTCACTAGGTCTTCTGGGCATATCACTCAGTTCTTTTGGAAATACAATTTCCAGGTCTCCGGTTCAGAGTGCTATTACAGAGCAGACTGATGACACCATCAAGCGATTTTCCCCAATCTTCGAAGATGATATCAGACGCTTCACTCAAGCTGAAACGACACCGACAAATTATCTGCTAAACCTATTTTCCGACTTAACCAGAACAGTCATGGTCTTGGATACCTGTGGACTTTGCTGGCCCGATCAATGGCCGTAGCTTTTTGGTAGTGGTCATTACCCATTCCAAATGGCCAGAAATTTTCCCCATGCATGAAGCAGATACCCACTCAATGATGGCCATTCTTAAGCGACAATTCAGCCAACATGGCCTACCGGAAACGTTAGTCTCAGACATTGGATCACAATTTACATCTGAGACATTCTAGTACTTCTGCATTTCAGGCTGCATCACACATGTTCGGTCACAGCACTATCACCCACAAACCAATGGTCAAGTGGAATGTTTTGTGGATACCTTTAAACGTGTTCAGCTCAAAGCAAAAGGGGAGAGAACTACAACCGAGGAGACATTGAATACATTTCTCCTTTCGTACCTAACTACAGCGAAAAAAGAAATGTCCCCATCAGAAGCACTCATGGTATGAAAGCTCCGGTCGGCACATTAATGTTTACAAGAAACTACAAGCCTACACAACCAAAATGGATTCCAGGAACTATACTCAGGAAAAAAGGACTGTTTATCTATGATGTGAAAGCTGGTAAACAAATCTGGGCACGATATAGAAATCAACTACGACCCAGATAGACTCAAAACAACCAGGTTGACAATATGCCAACTATTCCATTTGACATATTAATGGATACATTTGAATTACCATCTCTCTCACCTCCTGTATAGACAAATACAAATAGGACAGAATTAAAACCTCACATGATCTTACGAATGCGCAGTCGCACAAGAGTGGGGCATCTCCTAATTAATCCCAAACCCGATCGCTATTGTCAAATACTAAAAAGGCGAAGTGTTAGGGATCAAACTTAACAAAAAATATCAAAGTTATTCCTCCTGAAAGATAGAAAGGGGTTTATTTTCCGTGGACAGTGCATAGTGGAATTGTAGGTACCGGAAGAACAAATACACGTAAGAGACAACAAATTGACTTGAAATAGCCCATGACACACTTGGACGTGTATTTGACAGTCGCACACAAAGTTAAAACAGCTTTTTTCCTGATCAATAGACGGATGTCTCTGTTTGTAGTTAAACAAACCTAATTACTTTCTTGTACAACACGAATCCGTCTCTTTTAAGTTTTGTTTACATATTTATCTGTTTTCATAAAAACGTAACAATTTCTCAAATCTAAATTCCATTCCTATGTCATGGCTGATGATTTTGGTTTGGTTTGGTTTGGTTTTATGGCATATCAACCCTCGTAGGTTATTTAATGCCAAATCCTGTTAATTCTTAATATTGAATATATATGATTAGTAAACAAATTTTGTTGATAACATTTTTAAACGAGCCTGAGCTCAGTTTTTTTGCACACAGTTAAATGGTTTCAAGTATTGCTATGTAATACTAAGAATTTAATGAAACATCAGTCATTACATATAGTTAAATGATCAAACAGTTCTATTTAAACAATTCAGTTTTGGCATATGTCATTTGTTTGCACAGTTTAAATTTCAAACAGTTCTAGTTGATCCATAGATAGGACCCTATCAGGTACTACCACTCCAGGCCAGAGTGGACCTGGGAGCAATGGCAATGAAGGAGTACTCCGCATTCCCCAAAGCTCTGGCATAAACTAGAACCTTGCCATCCGATAGTTTAGTATCATCTGGTAGAGGTCTTACTCCTCTGTAAAGATGCAGTCACTGTATTCTACAGCCCCATCCGACTGATTACTGAAGATTTTGATACCATTAGGACTTTCAATTCCTTTTCATTCTTGAGGGAGGTATCTTTCTCACCACTTTACAAATCCTTAGTCTTTTTTAAAACTTTCTTAAGCAATATCAAATAGTAATAACGATAATGCAACTTCCTCGAAGATTTCTCTGTGTATTTTGACTTCTGCTCGTAATAAAATTGACTATTTTCTCGGAGATTTTGAACATTTAAAACATTCAATTATCGATGGTTGCGCCCTCTACTAAGTTAAGCTTCGTAAATAACAATTTTTTATGGTTGTGAGATTTTCATAAGATAATATAAAAATGAATATTTTGCATATTTTAAACTGTATGTTATCGATAGTTGTGCCCTCTACTTCTGGCCTTGTGCCACCACTAAGTTAAGATTAATATGTAATTATTATCCATGATCATGTTCGCTTTTCTTTAGTCTATCCACATAATGACAAGATTTTTCTTCCTTATTTTTATTTCCTTTAGGACATGTTGGTGTGTGCATAATAGGTCATTTGTTCCTCGTGTCCCTTATTGTTCTTTAGGGGAAACGTCTATGGCTTCCAAGCGAGTTATATATGTTTTCTCTTATTTATGCGATCAGGATTTTCCACATCATTGCTAAATACATTAGCAGCCTGTAATTGTTTTGATTATCTCCTTTTCGGAAGTGTGAGGGACTTTCTGGATCAGGGTAGTTTTTTTCTTTTCGTCATCTATTCGCGAATGGTTTGCCTTTTGTGGTTATTTGCACAGTTATTGAGTTTATTCGTCGTGAATAGACGTAAATCGTCTGAAAGAAAATTCATGGATTCCATCGTGACCTGGTACCTTCCAATTTATAATTTTCTTGGAGGTCACTAATAGGTATTCAATATAATATTCTTCAGCTTCCAGTCTTTGATTCCTTGTGATTCGTTCTTACTGTTGTTATTCAGCTTTTTCTGTTGCTCTGGAAATTATTTCTTTCCATTGCATCTGCAGGGCACTCAGTGAGGATCATAATACTTACGCTTACAATACATAGTCTTGAAAAGCTGTTAGTAACACTGCTTTTGACTGGTTGAGATGAGCTGATAGCAAAAGAATTGAACACTAATGTACCTGAGATTCCCCTATCGGCACTCTTCGCTTTCTGAATTGAGCGTTTTTCTTTCTGTTTGCCTGGTTATGTTATATGTTGACCTTTGAAAGACTCGTCAGTTAGAAATTTCGTTAGCTATTACAGCCCTGTCCAGTTTGACAGGAAATGGTACGCTCTGTTAGGGACCCATTTATTGATGAAATAGATTCTTCATTCTTCGTTTTTTATTCCTCCTATTCCATATACTCATTGTTCTTGTTTTTCTTTCTCATTTTCTGTTGTGTTCCCTGTTGGTGAGGTTTAGAATATCCCCTGAACAGGAAGTAGACATCACCTCTAAAAAAATGAGTATGATTTTCTGCATCCAATCCAAGAGCTCTAGGGAGTATGGAGCCACTCCTTCGTTGCTTTTACTCTCAGGTCCATTTTGACTCGGGACGGTAATATCTGTTAGGCTCCCATCCATGAGTGAAATATATCTGTTAATGTTTAAAATGAGTTTGAACTGCATTAATAGATTAGCTCTTAAAACACTGATATTGCAACTATGTATGAAGTGCTTAAAAATTTTGTGATGATACTTTTATGTACTGTATTTAATTAGAGACCATAATTGTTGAAGTGACAATGAGATGAAATAACCCAACAAGGGTTGACATGCCATAAAACTAACCGACTAATAAATTTACTCAGGGTTCCTCAATCTTTTGATTTAAAGGCACTTCTTGTAGCCAAATTAAATTTCCATTCATCCCCCAATCAAATCTGGGGTTTTTTTTTTTGGAGAGGGGATCTCACTGAACTTTTAATGTTTTCGTATTTTGTTGGTCTTCTTTATTTTTTCTTTTTGTTTTATTTTTTGTTGTTGCTTGTTTGTTTGAATACAGAAATTAATTATAAATGAAATACTGAATTATATAATAGTAACATCAACAAAAACCTGTCAATACTGAAACTAACTTAACAAGTAAAGGTCTGGATCTCTTCGGTCAGAGCGGGATTTTTTTGTTTATAATGATTTAATTCTAATCTCATTCATTAAAAATCTGTTACCATGGATAAGAATTAAAATTTCAAGCACAGTGCTTTAATTTTAATTTTCCACTAATTTTCTTTCTCTCTTTCTTTTATTTAGAGACGTTATTTCCTGCTTTGCCAATAAAGAGTAAAGACACATACCTTTTTTCCCATCAAGTAAGCCTTTTTCCTTTTTGTACCCCTTCCACATAAAACAACATGTGAACATTTCTAGTTGTTTGGATATGTTTCTGTATTCTTTCTTCTGAATACAATTAGGAGGTACATTATGTACAATAAAAATTTTTAATGTTCTTGTACGTACAAATGCAATTATCTTGTCTTTCATACCGATGTTTGTATATCACGGATATTCTAAAACTAATATTGGTCCTTGCAGAATAGAAACTCGACTAAATAGCTCCCTATTTCCGAGACCCAAATAGTGGCT
Source organism: Sepioteuthis lessoniana (assembly GCA_963585895.1). NCBI lineage: Eukaryota > Metazoa > Mollusca > Cephalopoda > Myopsida > Loliginidae > Sepioteuthis > Sepioteuthis lessoniana. The sequence continues at coordinate 75,261,873 of OY757936.1, read as the reverse complement.
TTTGTAAGATTTTTTTAAAAAATCCATCAGTGACTTTGCCTTCAATTTTAGAAGTATGATAAAATTCTCAGTTCAGTTTGATTTTGAAAGATATTGTATGGTGATGCAGCCATGTCTGTGACGAAGTGCCCATTTGGTTTGAGGATATTGTCGGAGAAACTAAAATCAAAATTCCTGGGGAAAATGTTCGCTTGCGGCAATGTTACTTTATTCTTTGTGGGCGACGAAAGCTATAAACGGAAATGGATGCTGAGAAATTTTGTTTTGATTCGAGCAAAATCCGAGGAAAAAGGTCAGCTTTGGGAGTTGGCCGGAAAACGCTTGAGGCCAGATGAAGGAATCAGAAAATATTACACACACACACACACACACACACACACACACATATATATATATATATATATATATATATATATATATATATATAAATGTACATATGTATGCATATATATATAAACCGAAATGAAAAGTTCACGAATATGCATGCATTTTCCCGTTTTCTCTAATAAATATGTATGTATTTATTTTTAAATATGCATTCGTATATATATATATGTATGCATATATATATATATAAATTTATGTCCAGATGGAGAATCAGGAAATATTACAATTTCTTACACACACACCAACACACACACCCTACACAGATATACACCCCCCAGACACCAAGAGGAAAGTTGTTTGTAAATATGCATACACTTTCCCACGTTTTTCCTTTATAAATATATATGTGTGTATTTATGTATTTTTATGTATACAATTATATATATATATATATATATATATATGTGTGTGTGTGTGTGTGTGTGTGAATATATATATATATATATATATATACATATATATATATATAAAACACGGAATATATATATATATATATTCCGCTAAAACACGGAATATATATATATATATATATATATATATATATATATATATATTTCACTCATTGCGAGTTTTTCACACCAGCTTTAAGTGGTGGTTTTTCACCAAAGTCTGAGTGACAGCATGTTTCCTTAGGTCTTCAAGACTCTATTAAGTATTCTAGCCGATTTTAACAATGTTGTAGTCTTGATGGTCTCGATTCTTCCAGTTCCTCCGGTCTTTTTTTTTTTTTTGTGTGTGTGTGTGTTTTTGGAGATCATTCCAAGTGCACCAATTATAATTGGTATCACCATCACTCTCTTTTTCCACAGTTGTTTTTTTAGTTCTCTGTGGTCTGTCGGGGCAGCAAAATTCACTTGAAAATTTTTTTTTCTTTTGATAATCACCACAATATCCGGTCTTCTCATCGAAATTAGATGATCTGTTTGTAGTTCAAAATCCCAAAGAATGATATATATGTCTCATTTTCCAAGACGAATTCTGGTTTGTACATATACTATTTGGTTTTATTGTCAAATTTTAATTTCTAGCTCAGTTCATCATGGATCACCTTCCTCAACAAGTCCAGTCTAGTCTCATACTCCCTTTGCTGTAGTCATTTATAATATGATTAACCGTCTCATGTCTTTCTTCACATAACCAATACTTGCTATTCTGTTACGTATTATCTATTTTGGTTTTATAATTAGTCCTTATGGCGTAATTTTGTGTTGCTATTAAAAGAGTTTCTGTTTCTTTCTTGAGGTTTACCTTTTGGTCATGCCCAGGTCTTCCCGAGTACAATTTCACCATTTTGTCGCTTGAAGTATCCGTACAGTTATTTTTCTTTCTCCTTTTGTTTTCTTGATTTTTTTGTTTTTCTGTTTGTTCGTATGTTACCTATCCTGTTACTGGATACTGTAAACAGTCTTTCTTTGATCTGTTTAGTGTTTCTCAAGTCCTTGTATTGATGCTTCTACGCTATCTTCAATGCTGGAGACTGCTTTTCCTTCTTTTCTTCGCACATATAATCCGTCTCTGTCACCTCTCGAATGTAAGGCCTTGTTCATAGTTGTCAATTTTCTTATCCTTTGTTCCATTTATCTGAGTTCTTCCCTAGTCCATTTCAAGAATGCTTCTGTATATCTTAAAAGGGGGAAACGCCAAGATGTTATTCCTTTGATGAGATTACTGTTGCTGAGCTTTCGACAAGTTTTTCCGTTCTTCTGAAGAACTTTTTTTTTTCTATCTCTGCTTTATTTATGGTGTCCACTTCCAATATTGCCAAATACGTGTAATTTTTCTTCGAGCGTTCTGATTCTTTCTTAATTCGGTTGTTATATTCCTTCTGTTGATTCTCTTTTCCAACTTTTTATTATGAACATGGTATATCTTTCATTCCCCAATTTCATTCTTATATCCTGGCTGTAAATTTTATTCTTTGTATAAGGGTCTCTAATCCTATTTTCCCCAAATAGCTTGATATCATCTATGTACATAAGGTGATTAATCTTTTCTTGTGATTTTCTAAATTTGTAACGCCCTGTGGATTTCCTATATATGTAATTGAGTAGCATCATATCTGTAATGAATTACAGTGACAAGAGTAAGTTCCCCTGAAAGATATTTCATTGGATTTTCTCCCTCACTTCAGGTTTCTCCTTCTGTTGTTAATTCCACTATCTAGTTTTTCATGGCTTTCCTGAAGTTTATGATTTTGTCGGATATTTTGAACATTTTCAGATATTCTATTATACATATGACTTTTTGTAATCAGACCATGCCATGGCTACATTTTCCGCTTCCTTTAGCCTCCTTGAGGATGTGCTGATCTATATATATATATAGTAGGTCATCTGTTCCTCTTTTTCATTTACGTCATCCTTTCTATTCTTCTGGAAATTGTCTGCGACATTCAAGTGAGTAATAAATTTCTTCTTTTATATCATAAGTCTCATTTTCCCGGACGGATTCTAATTTTTGCATGTACCATTTGGCTGTCGAGTCAAATTTTAATTTCTTGCACAAATCCCAGTGGATCACCTTCTGCACTCAGTCGTGTCTCGTCTTTTTTTTTTCTTCGAGCGTTCTGATTCTTTCTTAATTCGGTTGTTATATTCCTTCTGTTGATTCTCTTTTCCAACTTTTTATTATGAACATGGTACCTTTGCGCTGGTTTGCTACATTTTCTTATAATGTGATCAATCGTTTCGTCTTTATCATCACATAACCTACACTTGCTATTTTGTTGCGTATAATCTATTTTCGCTTAATCATAATTGGTCCTTGTTGCCTTGTTGTGTGCTGCTATTACAATAAATTCAGTTTATCTCACAAAGTTTCCTTTTCTTAGCCATTCCCCGGTCTTCTCGTGTGAGATTTCACCAGTTTGTCACTTGAAATATCCGTACAGTTGTTTTTTCATTTCTGTTTCCCTGTTTCCATTGCTATTACAGGCCGCTCTTAATTACTCTTTCTTTGTTCTTTTTAATGTAGTCTTCGAGTCCTCATATTGATGCATTCATGCTATCTTCAATGCTAGCGACTGGTTTTCTTGGTACATATAGTCCGTCTATGTCATCTCTTAGATCTCAGTCTCCAATTCTTTTTTGAATTTTTGCAAATCCATTTATATAAGGTGATTAATCTTTTTCTATGAATTACTAAATTTGTAGCCCCAGTGCATTTTCTACCGATGTTATTGTGTGAAATCATTGCTATTACAAATAGAAATTCTGAAAGTGCATCTTCCTAGAAGATGCCTCTCTGGATTTTTACCTCTGCTAAATTTTTCCTCCTGCTGTCAGTTCCACTTCTTAGTTTTTCATGGCTTTCATGATGAAGTTTATGTCGGCTATCTTATAAATTTTTCGACAATCTACAATCCAGGATTTTGGGTCCATACCATTGGCCATCTTGTTGTCAATCCATGCCATGGCTACATTTTTTCGCCTCGCTTTGGTTTCCTCGAGGATGTGTTGATCAAGATACAGTAAATCACCTGTTTCTCTTGTTCCCTATGGAATCTTTTTTGTTCTTCTGAAAACAGTTTGTGGCATACTAGCAAGCAATAGATTTCCTCTCTTATCTGTTGGGATTTCATTCATCAAAGGTAGAGATATCATCGGTCTACAGTTGCTGGGGATCATTCCTGTTGGGTGTCTTTCTGGATCAGGGTAGTTTTCGCCCTGATTATCCTTTAGGGTATATTTGCTTTTTCTAGGCATTTACTCAGTTGAAGAGCCAGTCCTTCATGGATGAACGTGAATTTTTGAAACCGGAATCTATGTATGCCATCGAGTCTGACCGTTTTCCAATTCAGTACTTTTTTGAGGGTTACTCCTAGTGATTCCAAATTTATGTCCGCCACAGGGTCTTCTTCAAATCCTTGAAATTATTTTCTTCTCTCATTTACCAGTTCGGCCTTTTCGGTTATGTTCTTTTTGTTCCCATCTTTTACTTCAAAATTATTTTGTTTCCTTTACCTCTAATTGTTGATTTGTCCTTCTGCATTCTCCTCCTACTTGTTGGTAAACTTTTCTTTCGTTATTTTCGAATATCCTGTTTTGTTTATATTGCTTGACCCAGTGTATGCATCTTTTAAGCCTCCCTTCTTTCGCCAAAATCTTTTAATTTATCTTTTCAAGTTGTATTGTCAGACTTGTCTGCTGTTTTGTTTTGGTATTTTCATCCCAGCAAATCTTCGCGTGTTTTTTCTTCCTTGGCACTTTCGTTTGTTATCGCAGTTGCTTTACATGTCTTTTGAGCCTAATTTCTCATCCAGGTTTTGTGTTTCTGTTCGGGTTCTTCAAGGGAACACCGATTTTATCATAAACTCGTTTCGTTCCTGCATAAATTCGTTCGTTTAGTTCGGTGATGTTGCCCGTTAGGATATTTGGTAATAATGTATTTACATTTTCGGTTTTAACCTTGACTTTTTCACAGTCTTGGTTCCTGAGAGATGGTAATGTACCTTTTTTTCAGTTATAATTTTCTTTATTAACATTTATTTCGTCTTTTAACATTTGTTTTATAGTGCTGCGTTCCGTGGTATTTCGGTTTTGAGTATTTTGTGTTTCAATTCGGTTAGGGCGGCCACCGAATTATTTTCCAGTATTCATTGTTTGGATTGGGTTTTGGGGATCTTGTTCATATGCTTCCCTATTATTTTTTTTTCGATCTTTCTTGGATCTCAAAGTCAGAAAACTAACCTTTCTTTAATATCATTATAGCTTCGTTAACAAGTCTTTGGATTGTTGCTTTAAATCCAACAGATTCTGCTCAAATTTCTATCGTTCTTTTTATGTAGGAATCTGTAAGATAACAATAAAGTACATTATTGTTGTCTTCTCTTGTCAACTTTTTCAGTTGATGTCTATGAGTTGCTTTGGTTTTTGTTTGTGTACCTGAAATTAGAACAGCCAAGATTCGGAGGATGCCGATCGGGTTTCTCATGTTGGCTATTAAGGGAACCCTTGTCTATCATGACACCCAGACCTGTTGGCTGGGTCCTACATCGAAATAGGTTTAGACTGTTCATTTTCATGGGTAGTATATTGTGACTATACTAGACCCAGGAGTTGTTTATTGTCTGAGCTCCTGTCACCGATGTGACCAGGTACTCCGACAAGAAAGGGAACATTCAAGCAGGTTACAAAAACCTTGGGTATTATTATTATTACTATTATTATATGACCTTTGATACTGTTCCTTCTTTTATCTTTTTTACTTCTCTGGTCATTGTCTTTCTTTTTCTCTTGTCGGCAACCCAGTAGTCGCGAGGTGGGCCGTAAGAAACACTGACTGCATCACTGCTCCCTTCCAACGAGTGTCCTAGATATGACACGAAACTGCATCTGATAGTGAGGCTCCAGTCCTAATGCTTTGGGTCATGTGAAATACACCTTCATTACTATTACTCCCAGGTCCACTCTGTCCCGGAGTGATAGTACTTGTTAGGTTCCTATCTATGGATCGAATAGAACTGTTCAATCGTTTATTATAATTGAAAGCAATTCACTGAGTGCAAACAGGCACGTTAAAAAATGTTACCATATATATAAATAGGATTCGGTATCAAATTACCATTAAGAGTTGATATGCCATTAAATCAAATAACGTAGCCCATCTCTTGTCGGGTGATTAGTGCTAGATTAACTCGCTTCATTTTGTCAGATTTCTTTTTGTTATTTTCTTTCTTCCACGTTTCTTTTCTTCACCTCTTCTTAATTTCTTTCGGTTATTTCCTTTTTCTTCTTCATTTGCATCTTTAATTTCTTCTTCTTCTTCTTCTTCTTCTTCTTCTTACAATTTTTTGTTTCTTTATTTCTTTCTGCCAGTCAGTTTCCCTTCTGTCATTTCTTCTTCTTCTTCTTCTTCTTCTTCTTCTTCTTCTTCTTCTTCTTCTTCTTCTTCTTCTTCTTCTTCACTCTGACAATTTTTTCTTTAATTCATTGGTCGCATTTTCTCTCTCCTTTCCTTGGTCATCTGTGTGTGTGTGTGTGTGTGTGTGTTGATTTTTATTCAGTAGCCTTCTTTTTCTTAATAATCTTTCTTTTATTCTATTCTTTATTTATTTATTTATTTATCAAATTTATTTCTTTGTATTTTCTTTTGTCTTTTTTTCTTTATTTCTTCTCTTTTTTTCTCCAATTTTCGGCTCCATCTTCTATTTCAATTCTTTTGGGTTGTTTTTGGAAGGGGATCAGAATGGTTTCTTTCTTTCTTCCTTTTTTCTTTCTTTATGAATTAGCTACCTCAATTTTCGGGCCTTTCCTCTCCGCTATTACGTTCTTTCTCTTCTCTTCTTCTTTGTCAATTTCTCTCTCATTCTTTCTGTTCCTTCTCTTTTTCCCCTCGACGATTAAAAACAGAACCTAATCAACATTTCCATCGAGTTGGAAGGACCGCTTTACTAGTGTTGTGCTTCAGAAATCATGCCGACGCAATATGAAGTAGGTATGGCGGTGAGAGTAAGACAAGAGCTGCTCTGATTGGTTCCAACTAACATAAACTGCAAAATAAATGACACCTGAAGGATCAACAAATAAAAAGAGAAAAGAAAACTAAATAAAGACCAAACTGGGTTGATGACTCATTGTTATCTTGTTTTAATGGTCTCTTTTCTCGGCAATCCATGATTTGATGAGCGCCACTCCACTTGAGTTGAGTAGAGATGCTGACGGCTGAAACGTTTGTAACTGATTATATGTAACAATAGCACATTTAAAAAAGCACAAATGAATATGCTGTCGGGCCTTAGTACGCTGCTATACAAAAGAATTTTACCTTGTTAGAAACATATGTTGGTACCCCTTTGTGGAGAAAAATAGGAAATAATAATCCACGTTGTAACTATAGCAAGCTAGCACAAAAGGAATATCAAAACAGTCATGAAAGAGTAGGATCATTGATATTTTGGGAACTATGTAAAACAATTTGTATTCGGCAATATAAACAAAATAAACGCAAAACAGAGTTTGTCATAGAAATAAAAAAAAATATCCTAAGAATAAAAAATAATAGTCAAGAGAAGAGACCGTAACTTAGAGCAAAAGTAATATAAAATGCAAGCCTTACAGAGTAGGAACAGTATATAGTGGGAACTGTGCAAAATAATTTGTATTCGGTCATATTGTGACAATATTGGTCAATGGCGTTGGTACATGAAGGGTTAAAAGCAAAAAATGGCGTTGGTACATGAAGGGTTAAACGCAAAAAAAAAGTTGACCGGCTAGAGATATTTGCCAAGAAGTGCAGAATTGAAAATTCTGGGAAAAATAACTTTCGATAAAAATCTGAAATGGAAATGGAAGATGTTGAAAGGTTAAGAAGATTAAGTTGTTGACAAGTACAGGTGGAAATTTAAGGAAGAAAACATATTACTTGAAAATGAGTAATATTATTAAAATGATTTTCCCAAACCCGGGAAAAGTGAAAATAAGAAAACGGACAATGAGATGATAAGAGGAGTCGTTTGGTACATTTGGTAACATAGGCGCCCGTTTAGGAAGTGAATCAGGTAACTAAAACAAAGGGGCCTTTGTTGACGGTGAAGAGGCTATCTGGTATCTGATTGCAAACACGCCTTAGCTAATAAGTGTGAAGAAATTGATCGGAAATGACGGTCGGGGCTGATTAATAATTGTTAATTAGACTGGGAAGAAGGGCCGCCCTCTGCCCACTGAGTTTTGGAATCAGCCCAATCAAATTGACAGTCCAGCATACTTGGGCATAAGGGGAGGAGTCTCCGGTCTGACGTCATAAGTGGGAATATGAGAAAGACCGTGCAGGTAAGAGGAAAGCTATCCTCCCGTTGTCCTCATCACGAGTGGTAATGATAGGAAGGACTTTGTGAAAGTAGTGAAAAAAGGGTTGCATCCTTTGTGATGAGGAAAATTGAAACAAAGACATAACGGATGTCTGATGAGTTGAAAATGACGTTATTGATATCACCCCTGCCACAGTCAGAACATACCCCAGAATATTGGCAAATATTATATAACGAGCTGATTTTTTTAGCTCGTCGCAGTCGCGCAGATCGGGCAATCGTACAAATCGGCAATCGTGCACATTGCCAACACACTGCCAGCCTGCTGTCGGGACGCACCGACGAAGTTGCCGCTAAGAAGAACTCAACTCTCGCCAATCTGACGTCCTTAGACCATTCTTGAAGTCACACCCGCAGAGTTATTATCATCTGTAGAAGTCGAGAATTTATAAAACTTTTTGTTATATTTACAAAAAGCAGTGTGTTATTTTTTTTTCTTCAATATACCCTTCCGGTTTCCAGTCGTTGGCTACCAGCAACCCTCTTCTTTTCAAGCGTGAATCTTCGCTGCCTTTGCCACTTAAAAAGGAATCACAACGTGGGGTGGGGCAGCATATAGTCACTTTCCCTGAATAGAACTTTCCGTCTGTTTTTGTCCGCACGCTGTAACAGAGGATTGGAAGGAGGTGGACGAGGCTGTGGGCGTGAGGCATATTATAATATAAACAAAATAAACACAAATCAATCATAGAATCGTAACTGACTCTTCATGATCAAAAACTATTTCATACTGTTGTAGGTGCATCGTCTGTAACTGAGTCGTCATGATCAGAAACAATTTTGTACTAAGGCATGTGCCTCGTCTGTAACTGATTTATGATGATCAAAAACGATTTTGTAGTCGTAATTGCATTCAATTCCGTGTTTGAATAACACATAATATTTTCCAGAACTTGTTCCCATGTGATTTAACTGATATTGTTTAATTTTACGAATTTACATTGCATCAATTTGAAAGAAATTTGAAAAATAGAATGACAAAAATATAGTTGATTTGGGTAATGAAATAACGAGAATTTTCTGCGTAAAAAATTCTCCATTGGGTATATAATACGGACTAACAGACAGGACGTTGAATGGAATTTGACTATAATCTCATGGCGCTACGTATTCGACTACAGTCACACACCGTACAGTATCGTAAATTCAGTCATAGTTGAGCATTATAGTAAAAGGGTCAAGTGTAACAGAACACAAGACCAAAGATGGAGAACGATTATTTAAGAATACATTCGAAATCTTGTCTTTCATCTGGTTTTACACATCGACACCTGGCAACACTGGAGAAATGCAAAACTACTTCACTGACAAGAGAGAGCTTGTTGTGCCTGTTGTATTCAAGAATACGGCGAGAAAGAAAGAAAGAAAGAAAGAAAGAAAGAAAGAGAGAAAGAAAGGAAGAAAGAAAGAATGTGTGTGACAGAGAACCAATCCGAAGTTCAGAAATTACCGTATTCGTCATAAATACTACTTTAAAAACGCTCTTCTTCATATTGTCCTCCGTTAATAGCATTTTGCACTTCTTTATTGTCTTTTTTCTTTTGTTCTTTTCAACATTTTCTTCTTTTCTATCCACCTTATTCTTCAACTGTCAACATTTCCAATATTCTTCTTCTTGTTCTTCTTGTTCTTCTCTCTCTCTCTCTCTCTCTCTCTCTCTCTCTCTCTCTCTCTCTCTCTCTCTCTCTCTCTTACGTCCTACAGTTTCATTTCCTTTTGTTATTTCTCATTTGTCAACTTTTTTCATCCATTATTCTTCTCTCTTCGATATTTTTGAAAATTTTCTCCTTCATTATTTTTCTCAATTGTGAGATTTTCACTTTCTTCTCCAAAATTCAACAATTTCTGTTTTATTCGTAATTTTTCTCTTTTGAATTTTTTTCACTTTCTTCTTTTTCATTCGTCCTTTTCTCTTTAACATTCTGATCTTTTCATTCGTCTCCACTGTTTTCACTTTCTTATTATTATTCTCTCTTCATCTTTATGACTTATTTTTAATTCTTTTTTATTTTACATTTCGTTTTTCTTGTATTTATTTATTTGTTTATTCTACAGAAGTTTCTTCTTTTTCTCTTTCAAATAATAATTCTTCCTTTTTCATCAAATTAAATCTTTTTCTCTTTTCTCCCTGGCACTAAATCAGATAGGACTGGATTGTTCGTTGCTGATAATACTTAATCTTTTTTCAAGAATCCTCCAACCATTTTTGAGGACAATCTTTACTTTTCAAAATTTCTTCTGTTTCCAAACTCCCAAATCTAACTGCTTGATTTTCTCTTTTGTTTTCACCCAGCCATTTTGTCGTTCATGCCTCGTCTACAAATTCCTCACCCCCTTGAGTGACTGAACCATCCTCTAGTGGCAGTCCCTTGCCAATTTGCTTTTCTCATCGTCTGGTATAATTTCGGAGTCACAGCGTTTTCCTGCTTTTTAGTCAAATTCCCATAGAAATGTAGTTCCCTGTTCGGTCAATAATTTCTACAGTTATATTTTCAATATAGTTGGTTAGTCCTACTGTATGTCAAATTTTCCTTTCAGTGGGACATTTGGCAACAGAAGATTACCATTGTAACATTTTCTTGTGGGACACTTGCCGGTGGAAGATTGCTACTGGCATTTGCCAATTTGCCGGCGATTGGAAGTCAGATCCTGGGCAGTATTTTTTTCTTTTTAGCTATTAAACAAATTTTCATTAAATTTTATTAAAGATTCTTAGACAGAAACCCTGTCTCGTTTTTTTTTTTTTTTTTTTTGGTCTTAAGGGGATGCGGGGAGAGTGGGTTTTTTTTATTTTTGTTTTCGGTTGCTTTTGGATAATTTAATAACACGAGCATTATTCCTTTTTTTTGTCTTAAGGGGATGGTGTTGGGGAAAGTTTTTTTTTTCTTTTTTTTTTACTTTTTGGTTGCTTTTAGATTATTTAATAATACGGGCATTATTCCTTTTTTTTTTGTCTTAAGAGGAGTGCGAGGGAGAGTTGGGTTTTTTCTTCTTTTTTTCTTTTTGGTTGCTTTTGGATTATTTAATAATACGGGTGAGTATCGTTTCAACTTTGATTCTTTTTAATTCACAATGTATATTTTTATGCAACAAATGTGTCGGCAAGGTCACCAGGTCATTTTTGGCTGCTTCACTTATAGCATATCGACTCTGTTAAAATCTTTTTTTAAAAGGATTTTTAAAAAGTTTTTATTTCCAAGGTCAAAACCAATTGAAAACAATCAAAAAATAAATAACCCAAAATAAATATTTGTCTCAAAAGTTTTGTTCATCTTTTGGTTCGGTTTCTTTATTTGAGGGTATATCAATGCCAAAGCCATTCTTATAAAAGGACTACAGTAGTACTGAGACGACGAATAAGAACATTTTTAGATTTCCGAAGGGTATTAGGCCAAAAGTGAGTGTGATTACGCGACCAGAGTTTGAACTCGCTTACCACGTTGTCTAGCACGTTAGCCACTACATGAAGAGGACTCACTTTCATCTGCTTTATATATATGTATATATATATATGTATATATATATATATATATATATATATATATATCCCCCGAGAGCACTTTCTTTCATAATCTATCTATCTATCTATCTCTAAGCGTTCACTAATTTGAGTATTGCTCCTTTTTCTCCTCTTTCTTTCCTTCATTTGTTTTTGTTTTTGTTTTTTTTTTTGTTTTGTTTTGTTTTTTGGCACAGACTTTCTCAGTGACAACCATAAAAAAAGGAACTAACTGCTTCCCTAATCACTATCTGATGATTGTACTCTACCCTGCTTAACACTCTGTGCCACGATGAAGAAATGTGAGTTAATAATAGATACATACACATATATATATATATATATATATATATATATATATATATATATATATATTCAGTAAGATAAATAGTATAAGCATAAAAAAACAAAATCTTTATAAACCAATATTCCAGAATAAAACATAACCAAGAACTCTGTGTACTCCATCCTAAGCAATTGGGGTAAAATATACAAAGATAAGACATGCCTCCCAAAAAAGTAAGGCTAGAGGAACATTGAAAGGCAATATGTCGAGGAGAGGTCACAAAGTCAGGTATGGCTGACCACATATGGAAAGAAAAGGGAAACCATCAAACCTTGTGAAATAAAGTTGAAATAATAGATGGAGAAGAACATTGGAGAATAAGATGTCTTAACAATGCAGCGGATATGTTGGGCAACAGTGACTTGTTGAGCAGACCAAGTATTGAGATAAATACGATTAAGGAATCATTAAGCAAAAAGGTTCGATGAAAAAAAATTCGATATTCGCTCAGGTAGAAAATCTTACATGATTGTAGTGAGTAGTATAAAAAATTTTCGTGGTGTATGGAGGTGGCCTGAACTACCAATCACATTTTCCAATAATGCCTTAGACTACCTTGTTGATCGTCTAACACTGAATAGTTCAGCAAGGAAAGACTACATGACATGAAAATTTAAACAGCAAACATTTAATATTTACATATATGGTACACAATAGTAATTATCCCAAACCATACTAAATAAAAGTGGAATAGTTTCTCCAAGAACAAGGGGATGAATGGCAAACGTTACACTTATGTAGGTCTGGTGTAGTGCGAGTTGTCGTAAGGTGATTTGTATGCACGGGCTTCTCACATAGCAGAGGCTGAAGTAGACGTTCTATCCCAAGGAACCTCTTGGTCAAATAAAAGGTAGAACTCACTTCTCAAACTGTCACATGATCAACGGTCATGTAATTGTCGGAAGCTCCACCCATGATTTATCAGCATGGGGGACAATTACGTTTTGTTCCCAACAAGAGTATTTCATAGATTGACGGAGACATTAAGTTTATAAGTGCCAAAAATTAACTCTGAATTATCCAGTAGGACACCTGGCTCAGTGGATAAAGGCGATTGGTTGAAAAGTTGAGAATATAACGATAAAGATGACGTCAAAGTCCAAATATTCAAAGTGATGAAAATTCAAAGTGACAAAAATTCAAAGTGATAAAAATTATCAAACTTCATCTTAGAAACCAAGACAAATAACCAATATTCCTGTTAATCAAACGTTTTGTAATTTACCTCAAGAAAACAAACGTTGACTTTACTTGTTAATTCGAATTTGCACATTATACACAAAACATTCCTTTTTTTTTTCAATATAACGGTGCGTTTTTAAACCAAAATCTAGTTTATCTCTAAGTTCGCTTCCTAGTGGGATCTTTGAATACCTGTTGCTTGAAGTTCTATCAGGTCCTTTTAAATTTGTATATTATTATAACTATTTCCATAATATAGATAATATATTACTAATATATTAACGGAATAATGATTGCGTATAAACGAAATAAAATTGAACCTCCCAAAGATTTTGCTTATGAACAAGAAACTAACAATAACTACCCTTTGTTGGATATTTTACTAATAAATTCTAGTTTATACTAGAATTTTAAGTTTATCTCAAATCCACTAATAAAAACATTTTTACTCACATCATAATACAAAAAAAATTGGAATAATCATAGGTTTTTATCTTAGAACTCTTAGGATTTGAACCACCAAATTTTAGAATGATGAATTTAACTGTATACAAAAGTTCTTTTCACAACTTCAATATCCCAAATCCTTTAAAGAACGAGCTAAAATAAAGCTCTCAAAATTCACAAACTTAAGTGCTTTCTAAACATTTTTAACAACAGTTTTTCCAATAATAATCTCTTACACACATATATTTACTAATCTATGCAATAATTTAGCCACAAACATTTTTTTAAACCTAAACAAACCTGGAATTAAAACAGTTACTAACTCTTTAAAAAGAAACTTGAAAAAAGTGACATAAAATAAAACAATGATCCGACACAATTTAGAAACTAATCGCAACTTTAGCGTTAAGGATTGTGAAGTGTTAGTTAAATATACAATAACAAACAGTTAAATATACAATAACAAACAGTTAAATATACAATAACAAACAGTTAAATATACAATAACAAACAGTTAAATATACAATAACAAAAACACCAGAAGATTGTTAAATACAGCATCATCTCCAATTATTATACAAATAAACAAAGACCTGACTTTTTTAAAACTTATCTCGCTATTTAGTCAAATTAGAGCTAAGAAGTTACAAGATCCTTTATTTGAAATAGGTTTCAGCGATCCCCTCCCACTCTCATGTGTCTACTCTAGTTTTTTTATCTAATTGATCTGATGAAGTCCTGTTAATTTTTTTTCGTGTTTTTGAAAATTTCAAAAATGCGTAACAGGATTGAAATAAATTTATAATCCTTTGTGATTGGTTTCGTTGTTTTTTTCTTAATGAAATATATATATATATATATATATATATATATATATATATATATATATATATATATATATATATATATATATATATATATAAGATAATATGTTACGTTTTTCAAGTAAATTTCAAACACTAATTGAGTCAATTTTAAAGCAGAATGCCACTAACGGAAATTAAATGTTTACGTTTCATTTTCAAAATAAAAAAATTAAATTAAATATAAATCAGAAGATACAACATATTTGAAGTCTTGATAATAGTTTAATGTAAAAACCAAAACGTTTAACCATGGCAAATAATTCAACTATAGATAAAATCATCCTCTAAATACCTGAATATATATATAATTTATTTAATCTTATATATATATATATTTATATATATATATATATATATATATATATATATATATATATATATATATATATATATATATTTATGAATTTTGATTTATTTGTTTCTCGTTGATTAAGAGGGACGCCAATTATAGAATAGTAAAAAAAAATTATTAATAAAGATCAATGATATCTGAAAACGAGAATATTTTGTGGAATATTAAGATCTGACGCATATGAATACTGTTAAAACGATACATGTTCCATGTTTCTAATAAAACTCTAACTCACAAGTTAAAGGTCGATAACTCTGTATTGCTTATAATCTCATAATATTCAACAATCTAATTTCTTTATTCACTGAAAAAAAGTAAGACAGAAAATACAAGTTGAAGTACCAGTCAAAGCCATGTAAGCTGCCTAAGCAAGAATCGCAAATGATTTTATAATCTCTTATATAACTAAACAACGTCTGTGGCGTTGTGATCATCGTCGTACAAGATGGACAAGCCAAGCTAAGTTCAAATCCCGAATGTAAAAAGGTTTACGTATCCTTTCACTCTAAGAGCGAGAGGATATGTAAACCTATTTTTCCAAGAAAGGAAAGGCATTAACCCATCTCTTCTATGTCCTCAGCTATGTCACTTTGGAAAGGCATGAACCCATCTCTTCTATGTCCTCAGCTATGTCACTTTGGAAAGGCATGAACCCATCTCTTCTATGTCCCCGAGCTATGTCTCTTAGGAAAGGCATGAACCCATCGTTTCTAGGTACTCCGGCTATGTCCCTTATGAAAGGCATAAACCCATCTATTGTATATCTCCCACATATATCTCCTAGGAAAGGCATGAACCCATCTCTTCTATGTCCTCAGCTATGTCACTTTGGAAAGGCATGAACCCATCTCTTCTATGTCCTCAGCTATGTCACTTTGGAAAGGCATGAACCCATCTCTTCTGTGTCCTCAGCTATGTCACTTTGGAAAGGCATGAACCCATCTCTTCTATGTTCCCGAGCTATGTCTCTTAGGAAAGGCATGAACCCATCGTTTCTAAGTACTCCAGCTATGCCCCTATGAAAGGCATAAACCCATCTGTTGTATATCTCCCACATATATCTCCTAGGAAAGGCATGAACCCATCTCTTCTATGTCCTCAGCTATGGATAAATAGTAGGGAAGTTTGAGCTTTTTGCTTTTGAACCAGAAACCAATCAAGGAATGGTTGGTTAAATACATTGAATATTTTATCCTAATTTAGAGACTTACACCAAAGTCTCACAAACAATAATTATTAATATAAAAGATATCTAAATACTAAAAAGCAAATTCATGATTTTTTAATATCATGTTATCAAATCAAAACTGTTTTGTAGAGATTTTTTTCACATCTGAATGATACATAAAATATTGATCGATTTAAGCATTTTTGTTTTATATACGTACAGTCCATGTAATAATGCTTTGAAAAATATTGTACACCTCTAACTTGAAGAATTATTTAAAATATCGCTTTAATAAGTTTTCATGTGTCAGACTAAGATTTTTTAATACAGTATCACCCATAAATAAGTATACATCTACCATTTTCTTTTTTACAAAAAGTTCATTTTCTTCTAAACTAGAAATACTAAGATTCAGCGGAAAATGATACAAACAAAATGAATATTATGAAGCATTACTAATTATCTCAGCGCAGTTAACCCTCAGCCACCACCTTCTTGCACCTTTAAGATAAAAATAGGGTTTGATGTTTGTCACAAGAGCAATTTGAAGAATATAGTTGGAACGATTATACAGGTGCTAAGGCTTCACATGAACAGCTTCACATGATCGGGCTTCTCCGCCCGCTTATCTAACCCAGTAAGGACCAAAGTGGAATGTTGCAGGTCACTTTAGCTGCCAGGTCATGGACTGCACAACCTCCAGAATCTCATTCTCAGGCATTACTAGATGCCACCTACAGCCAATTAGTGGTGTCGTTTGTCTTCCTTCTCTGCAGGGGGACAGTCGGTGTATTCGACTCTCCCAACCGATGTGAAGGAAACCAAAAGTGTCACATTTTGGCCCCGTTGGGAGCTGAATAAACTGTCGCACTGATGAGAGAGTTTTTCTTCTCCTCGATCGATAACCCTTACGAATATTAAATAAGCCAAACTACTTTTTACCGATAACAGGGAGATGATTGATTCATGCCTTTCTCAAGAGCATTAGTGCGCAGTAAAACAGCCTCGTCTAGAATTTGAACTCGGCTTCCCGTGCCTCTTTTCCACAATATTAACCACTTTGCATACCCAACACATTCTAACATATTTAGAAAATAAAAGCTAGACATACTTTTACAAATGGTGATAAAACTCAAATATTCTGTTTTGACAAATCTGGATATCCGTCAAATATATTGCACCAAGAAAATGCCACTGGATTTGTTTTAAACTTTAATTAAGCTTTTTTTTAACAGGGGCTAATTCATTTATTTCTCTTGGGCTTGGAATACGCTGACTGTATCCTAGGCAGAAAGGAAAGACACCCTCCCAAAAAGTGGTGTATTGACTATGATACTAAACTCCAGTTCTGGCGCTCAAGAGGAGTATAAACTCACCTCTTCGTTGGAATGGCAACTAATCTGGGAAAAGGAAAACTCCGAATTCAAACCAGTTCTCCCTCGGTTTAAAATTGACCTTGTGTTTCGTCCGGTGCGTGACAGATGAGTTGGTTAAACACTTATTTACTGTTGGTATATTCTAAGCATAAAAGACAGGATACGATCGGACTGGCATTGACAGACAAATGTGCAAGGCTAAGAAAGATGTGGAGAAGAAGATTCTTTTGCGCCATCTTAGAAAAAATAACAGGTTAAACACTAATCCTTGAAGCTATGGTACTTCCCCTAGGTATTGTTTAAAGCTGTGTTTGTATCTTCTTCGTATCTTTTCTTCGAGTTATTCTTCAAAGTCTGTTTTCAACCGTTTCTTTAACCTTTTCTTCTTTCTCTTTCTTCCATTTATATTCTCCTCTCTTTTCTTTTCTTCATTTTCTTTCTACTGTTTTATCTTCTTTCAACTCCACTGTTAATCCATTGAATCGAAGACAAATAGGACATGAATATTTCGCCTCAGAAAATGAATTTTAAAAATTCAGAGAAAGAAAAGCTCAAGACATACAAGGATCATTAAATAAGTTTCTAGACTTTTTCGTATGGGCACTTTTATTGATAGTACACACATGAAACTCTAGTCCTCTTCGAAGTAATCTCCTTTGGGTGCAATACACTTGTACCGTTCCAACAACTTCTGGAAGGCCCAATGGAAGTCCTCTTGTCAATGACCTTCGTCACATCCTCTTTCATCTCCTCAATTGTCTCATAACGACAGCCTCTAAGCTTAGGGAATAACCAAAAGTCACAGGGAGCAAGGTCTGGACTATAGGGAGGCTGGGGAACTGTCTTGATGCCCATCTTGGTCAAATAGTCTGTGACAAGGATGGAGTTGTGGACTGGTGCATTGTCCTCGTAGAAATGCCACTGACCCGATTTGAAGAGTGCTGGCCTCTTCCAAAGGAATCTCTTCCTGAACTCCCTTGAAACCTCCACATAGTAACCCTAACCCTAACTCTTTGTCCAATCAACTCTGGTGTATTGACTTCCTTACTCCTCCCCCACCTCTCATCATCCCTCACAGACTCCCTGCCTTCCTTGAATCTCTTATGCCACTCAAAAACTGATGCTAGATTTATGCAAGATGCTCCAAATGCAGTCTGAAGCATTCCATGCGTTTCTGTGGCATTTTTTCCAAGTTTAAAACAGAATTTTATTGAATATCGTTCTTCTACTGTGTCCTGACCTCCAGATTGCATTTTTGAAATTCACCTGCTGTGACAATCAGGCTTTAGTAGGGTGTATTCCAATTGCTGCTGTAGCTGTTCATTTGGAGCTGAAATCATAAAAATTGGTAAGTCATCTCATAAGATGTACAGCAATAACATAGTGAATTTTCAAGAGTCTACGCCAATTTTAAATGCCTGTACAAAAAAGTCTGGAAACTTATTGAGTGCACTACGTATATATATATATATATATATATATATATATATATATATATATATATATATATATATATGTGTGTGTGTGTGTGTGTGTGTGTGTGTGTGTCTGTCTGTCTGTCTGTCTGTGTGTGAGCTGAGGTACCCGGTGGGGGTTGAGAAAATTTTAACCAAAACTTTAAAAGGATCAATGACACTATGCCAGTGTTTCCCAACGGGTTCCATATTGTTCCTTAGGTTATAATTTGGGAAATAGGGTAAAAAGAACCCAATTGTTTTGAGTGTATATAAAAAAAAGTTTGGAAATCACTGGTTTAGTATAAGGCCAAAAGTATGAGGCACTCAGTAAGAATCAAACTCAATAACAATGATCTGTTAACCTAACTTGCTAACCATGACACTACACGAAGCACCTTGATCACAAAGTCAATGCCATCAAGCAATCATCAGTTGAAGTTCGTTGGCAAACTAAGGAGGTAACCAAGGGCGCATCGGGTGGTATAAGCTAGACTAGCAACCCTTCACGAGTGAGTTCGGGTTTTATTGGGAACTCCATTAATACGGCCTTGTATCTCAGCTAAAAAGCTTAGTAAATTAATAAAGAGGTAGTCTAATTCGTAAAATTATCCATTTTGGTTGTATCAGGTTTCAATTGAAATAATTAAAAAGAAGGCGTCTGGAATCTTTGTTAATTGGTTGGCTTGTATTTATGGCATATCAACCATTGTAGGTTATTTAATGCCGAATCCACTTTTATACATAAACATTTCTATTTCAAACAATTCAGTTTCGCATAAGTACACAGTTTAAATCTCAAAACAGTTCTATTTCAAATAATTCAGTTCATCATAAGTACACAGTTTAAATATCAAAAACAGTTCCATTTTAAACAATTCTGTTTAGCATAAGTACATTTTTTTAATATCTTTGTTGTTTTTTGTTTGTTTTTTTACACACTGTTAAATGTAAAAAACAGTTCTATTTTAAACAATTCAGTGTACCAAAAGTACAGTTTAAATGTCTATTTGACCCCTCGATAGGACCCTATCAGGTGCTACCTCTCCGGGGCACAGTGGACCTGGAAACGATAGAAATAAATGGGTACTACGCATTCCCCTAAACTCTATCATTACTGGAGCCTCACCCTCAGATTGTTTAGTGTCATATCCAAGACACTCATTGGATATATCTTGCCCTTCTGCAGAGAAGCAGTCTGTGTATTCTACCCAGCCGACTAGACCATGATACCTTTAGTTTAGAAGAAAATTACCTTCTTATTTTCAAAGAAAAGGTAGTGTTGTGGTTAATGACAAGACTGCAGATTCTTTTTCAAACTGGAGATGTAAAATAATTGCATGGCATTGTTGCTTAGTTAGAACTGACAGTATTGGTTTTAAAACAAAAAAGATTTAAGTCGATAAATCTCTTAAGTGCTACTCAATGTTTTTTTTTTTAATTCTCCTCAAATCTCAATGAAAATTTTATAGAACAATATGGTCTTCCTAAAATATAAAAAATCATTATGTACAACAAAATAACAAAATAATCATTTTCAAAGAACAATATTCCTGAATAAGATAATATAACAAAATACAATTGATAAATCTCTTTTCTCCAACAGGGATCTTTTTTTCACTTTTAAACATTTGGTGTAAATTCGTAAATTGACATAAAACATTAAATGTCCAAACATTTCTGCCACTGGCCGAATGTGAGGCAAGGTCAATTCTAAGCAGAGTGTAGCTAGTTTAAACTCAGTTTTCTTTCTCTTATATTGGTTGCCTAGCTAAGGACAAAGAGCACAGTCTTCCTTACTATTTTCTCACTGCTGTAAATTAAAATCGTTCGGGTGGTACTTATTAATGAACAATAGTGAACATTCACATCAACTTTTAACTTTGGAATTTTAAGGAATAATAATGATTCCTAGTAATAAACATAGTTGCTACTTAACTAATTATTGGAGAAAGCTAACAAGTTCCACGTTTCAGATTTTCTTAACTGAAAGTTACTTGTAGTTTAATGATTTGATTTGGTGGATTGATTCTAATGGCATATCAACCCGTCGAGGTTTACTTTATAGCGAATTGCCTTCACCGTACAACTATATCTACTTTTTTGTGTAGTTGTTTCTTAAAAGGGTGATTTTGCACACGATCGTATCAAATACACGTAATATTTAAACAGATCTATTTGACCCCTTGACGAACCCACTCTGCATTTGAGTGGAGTAATGCCAATGAAATGGTAATCTACAATCTATTGCATTGTAAAGAAAGACAAAATTTACTGATGTATAAAAATATATCTGCTTCTTTTCTTTTCTTTTCTTTTTATCTCCTAAAATGCCCCGGTGAGAGAGAAAGAGAGTCGGAGTTAGCTGAGATGCACACACAGGGATGACGTTACGATTCTTCTGTGAAACCGCTACTTTTGCGAGTCTCGTACAGGGCCAGCCGAAAGCATCGAATCATCTTAGTTTCCCTCCTCCCTTCTCTACTTTCGCCAGTCTCGTAAATCTCAGGTTTTTCTCTGCCTCTCAACCCAGGGCACTCTGGCCAGAACCAAGAGTGATGTGACATTTGATAGCTGCTTACTGCGGTCTTCTCTTCTCCGCTCGTCTCTGCTGGTTAAATAATATTCTGGACGCCCACGCAAATTAACGAGGTCACACCTCCAGTCTGCCGCATATACGTTGCACGTGGATACACTTCCTTTGTGCATGCCACCCACGCAACTTACGCACAACTTCTACGGCATTTCCACCGGGGCATCTGCACCCTGTTTAATTTAGTCAACAGGTGGGTTTCCTGCTATGCCACCCACGCAACTTATGCAGTATGTCAAAGGGATCTTCAAGTCAATATCCAACATTACCATCAGATGCAGTTTAGTGTCATACCCAAGACACCCCATTTGGAGGGTAACCTTTGTGCAGGTATAGCTTCAGCATATTCTAAACAGGGTTGAATAGTAGTTTAAGCCTCCAGTCAAAGAACCTAGTTGCATAGCAGGCAAGCCATTACTTGGTATAGCCTTGATTTCTAATCAATAGAATACTACACGAAAACTATTTCTAAACAAAAAGTAACTCTAATAAGAAAAAAAAAGATTTTACTTCTGTAAAGACCAAATATTATCGATTAACACATCGTGATCCACAAACTCAACAAAGACAAATCAATTGATTGATCAAAGCAAATTACTTACATTCTTGGTTCACGTGATTTAGCTGTAGGTTGTTCAGTCATTACTGTAAGAAGAAGAAGAAGAAGAAGAAGAAGAAGAAGAAGAAGAAGACTCGCTTGACTCTATTGTACAAATGAATAAAGAAATAAATCGATACTATTGATTCACGCTGAGTTGCTTAATACGCTTATTGATTGATATTTTTATAACCATGTTGACATGTTCACAATGGAATTGAATTAATTCTCTATGTTATGAATGACCCCTATTAGCTAAATGGGGGGGATCTTGTAGCGTAACAGTTAGCTAACTAGACTAGCAGACCATTGTTAGTGGGTTCGATTCACACTGGATGTTTCAACCTGATAAATAACAAACTCTACTGCGTTGAGAGATTACACGAAAAAGAAGAACTGATTGTAGTCGACTAAGCATCGATCTATCAATATTATAATACATTGCAAATAAATACATATCGCCCATAAATAAGTGACCATGTGCAAGATTAATCTTTGAAAATACATTATCCTCCATAAATAAGTACACCCCGACCAATTTGTTAGAAAAAGCTGATTTGAAACTGAACCAAAGATACCAGAGTTTTTTTTATTTCAGATGGAACATTATACAATCAAAACGGACACCATTAGGTACTATTTATTACTAAACTCTACAGAATCAAAACATTATAACCAAAAATTGAATTACACGTGCACAAATGCACACATGCACTTATACACACGGGCGCGTGTGCGAGTGTGTGTGTGTGTGTGTGTGTGATTAAAGAAGAATGTAATAATAAAGATTATAATAAAAGTAGCAATTAATAATAATAATAATAATGTGATTAAGTTTTATTTTGTTTAACACATCATGAGGCACAGAGTGGGAATCGAACTCAGCAAGGAGGCACCCCTTTACTCACAGTAATATTAATAACCTCCTGGAGCTAGCTTATTAACCAGTGCACCAGATAAGGTTCCACTTTAATCACAGTAATATTATGAGTCTCCCGGTGCTAGCTTGTTGACCATTACGCCAGACGAGGTACCCCTTTTCTCACAGTAATATTAATAGCATTCTGGTTCTAGCTTATTGACACTTACACAATCGGAGGTGCCCCTTTACTCACAGTCATATTAATAGCCTCCTGGTGATGGCTTGTTGACCATTACACCAGACAAGGTGCTACTTTACTCACAGTAATATTAGTAGCCTCCTGGTGCTAGCTTTTTGACAAGTACACTGGACGAGGGGCCCCTTTTTCGCACAGTAATATTAATAGCCTTCTGATGCTAGTTTGTTGACTCTTACACCAGATGAGGTGCTCCATTGCTCACAGTTATATTTATAGTCTCCTGGCGCTAGCTTGTTGACCATTACACCGAACGAGAGGCCCCTTTTTCTCACTGTAATATTAGTAGCCTCCTGGTGCTAGCTTGTTGACCGTAACACCAGACGAGGCGCCCCTTTACTTACAGTAATATCAATAGCCTCCTGGTGATAGCTTGTTGACCATTACATCAGACGAGTAATATTATTTGCTTCCTGGTGCTTGTTAATAATCATTCATTGACAGATGTTTCCCATGGATTCATGATCATTTCAAAATACAATGAGGGGCAGAAGTAATAGGGTGGTCAGTAACAACATATTGTCAAACCCGTCCCCTACTACTTCTTCTCAACCCTCGAAGGGAATTGCATCACAACCCCTTAACTTTCTTTGTATTTTCTTATTGTCCTGTGTTCTATGATACAAAAAATTACTAACAGTAAACTTATTCCTACTATAGCAAGCCCCAACCCAACCCCCTAAAGGAAAAAAAGAAATTTTTATTTAATGGGAGGAGAAACTTTAAATCCCATAAATTTTCTTTGGATTGTCCAATTTTAGTATCGATTTGTATTGTTATGATCATTCTATCTAAAAATTTCATGATAATTTTTAAAATCCTAATTTTGTTTTCTTAAAGGCGGAAAAATCAAATAAATTCGAAAAAAATATTAATCTCAAGTGGAACAATCGCATAGAAAATTATTCATATCCTGAAACTAAACTTTATTTTCCTGTAGACTTTTCTTATTTTATTAGAAATCTTCATCAGAATTCTCATTACAACTATCAATGTCAGCCGACAATCTATTTAAATCTTAATGGTCAGCATTATTATCACTGTCAAATTCAAACAAAGTTTTTAAGAACAAACAGAATCGGCATGATATCTCTATTAGTCGAATGTGGCATTATTTCATCATTTTTACTTGGAGTTCATCCATGACAACAAACTGGTTGAGGCATATCAGGTTTAGCAACATGTGCCCATTTCCAAATTGCAAACTGGTTATCAACACTATTTAAATGTTCTCACAGTGTATCAGTGCAAGAATATAATGCACTCAAGTCAAATGATATATTAAGTCCTAATCTTCCTAACCAGAAGAATCCCACTTCATTAACTCTTTTAACTCATTTATTTCCACCCAGAAAATCGGTAAATTCATCCATAAAATTCAAATTGTCTTCATTTAGTTGCCATGATTCTTCTGAGTTCGTAAAATTTTTGGCTTCAAGATTTCCTTTCTCCCAAATTCAGATTTACTTCATTTTTCTTTTCTTTTTTTTTTTTTGCGGGTGTTGGTATAGTAGGAATGAGTTTATTGGTGTTTTTTGTACCACAAAACCCAGGGCTACAAGAAAATATCAAGGAAGTTTAACTTGTGGGTTAGTTGATGCCATTCCCTCCTAGCCCATAACCTATTAACTACCCACTGATTCCTTTGTGCTCTAAGTCAATCCAAGAGGAAAAAGAACTCTTTAAAATAGAGGTAGATAATTAAGGGTTAAAAAGTAGTCTAACTTGGAAAATAATGGTTGGGGTTACGAGGATAGAATTTTACAATTTCAAGTTAGATTATATTTATCAATCTAGCACACGAGCTTCAGGTAACTTACAGTAGATAATGGTTACCTATTTAAATAGGACTCGTTATTTACTAGTCTTTGCTTAGACTAGCTGACTGGTCTTTGAATTTTCTCAATTTTCTTTTCTCCGTCTAATAAAATCGCAAAATAATTTGCTTCTATAGTAAAGTGTACCATAAAACCCCACGCATCAGTTTTGTTTTTTGTTCCATCCACTCCAATTTATTAAACACTGAATTTGTACACATGGAATGGACAAAGCACATATGTTTACACATAATCTATTTACTTCGATATTTTCCGATATGATCAACTTTTATCTTTATCATGGACTTTAACGCTTCGGGTACGACACTGAACTACATCCAGTGGTGAGAATCCAGTTCTTTGATAAAGACGTAAATCTTCCATGATCCAAGGAAACATTTTTTTTCTTCAAGTATTTAAAGGTAAACATGGCTGTTCGCTCTTTCTCCAATGAAGAATGAAAAAGACTTTGTTCCATCTGATAAAACTACAGCCCATACCATCGCCCACCAAGAGGCGACAAAAATTATCTCTGCTGTCATCATGAAGGTATCCAGAATCAGCAATATAAACCCCACCTTTGGGGAAATTCGACACAACCTGTACCACGAAAATTTTATCCTACCAGATAAATCTTATCTTTTTTAGTGGCACTCTGGGTGTGCATCAGTATTTTCTTCCTTCAGTCAAGTCATTTCTCCTCTAATTTGCTGAAATCAAATAGTATTACCACACTTTAATTCGCCTCTAACCCCAAAACTTCCCCTATAAAACTCCCCGATGATGTTTTTGACATTCGAGGCTCTTTGCCATGTTTCCCCCTGGTATTAAAAGAATTTTTTCGCATTTATCCATTGATTCGACGATCCTCCTGGTATGAACCGAACAATTTCTACCAGATATTGACTGACAAGACTGTCATTTACATAATTGTTGGTCGCTGAGATTTAAACAATGAAGGCTTTGCGGAAAGCCTTCAAGGATAGACATTTTTGTAGTCATGGAAGGGTACTTGCATTCAAGTCACGCTTAAAGCCGCGGTTCATGCTAGGTTAAGCAACGGTAAGCGTGTTCAGGATAAGTGAACATTTAAAATTAGCATGTAACATAAGCAACCTAAGAACTTTACACCAGAAAAAGGAAAGTTAAATAAAAAGTATCTACATAAATGTCGGTAGCTGAGAATGACTGAGTTTGTAGCAGATTAAATATGAAAAATTGGGACCTCTCAGAAAGTTCTTAAAGATGGATGTTGTGGTACGGCTAAGTACAGTAAACATTCAGACAAAACGGCTCTCGTCATTCCCATCAGCTCTCCGAGGTTAAGCATTGATGAGCCAGTTCAGTACTTAAAGAGTGACCACTCAGTAATAGTAAGTACAGTAAGTGTTGTATATTGACCTTCGACCCGGCCAAACATGCCATTCCAAAGTGATGCACCGGAAGGAAGTGATACATCCCAATGGCCAGTAATCGAAAGAAATCGCGTAGGCGGATTTGGCTGACGAAATGGGACAAGGTAAAAGCCCATAATACACTCATAGACTGATGCAGCGGAAGAGAGTGACCTCTGAACTGCATGACAGTTATTTCCGCTTGATGACGATCAAACATGCCATTTCAAAGATATTGAGTGGGCGACTGAACTATTATATAACTCGGTGAAGTCAGGAAGTCAGTTAGTTGGAGTTGGAGTTGGACGAGTTGGAGACAATATGTGGTAGGGAAAGCCACCACCCAGCAGAAGGGGCCCTCGGGACCCCCGATGGAGTTTGGAGACCCGTTGGTTACAAGATGTGGTAGAGAAAGCCCGCACCCAGCAGAGTGGGCCTCTGGGCCTCCGGTTGAGCAGCCCTGGAGAACGATAAAAACACAACGCTAATGGCCATAAGAGTGGGGGTCAAAATATTGCAGTCTTTGTTCAGTCCTCAACTCCCTCTCACACGCAAACCTTGCTATAAAGTGAGAGGTATATTTTTTTTTAAAGAAGTCTTCGCTCGTTCTTTATTATTGCGTCAATATGTAGCCTGCATATGTATATGTATTATGTGCTTGTATAGTTAATCATGGTCATGGCTATACAACATAAGTACCAAAGGCCTATGAGCCACACGAAGCGAACGATAATAAAATCAAAGCATACAAAAACTGCATAATGTGTTGATCTGGGGATGACGCCGGTGTCGTTGGGTACAGAGTGAAGAAGAGTAGGTATCATGGAAAAACACCCGCAGAGGAATTGTAAGGTAAACCAAATGTCCCTCACCGGAAATCCAGTTTGCATAAATACGATAATCCCGTGCAGATTAGAGGGAAACAAACAGGAAGCGAAAGCCGTCGAGATTCATCTCAATCGGAAGGTGCAATCCCGAAGGTACAGGGGTCTACTGGTGTTTACGGGGTCGGTAGATTGGCAAAAACAATTAAAGTTTACTGTGAAACATGTACGAAGGTGGTAATTGGTGGCTGATGAGTCAATGGTTTTGAGTCAGCGTGGGAAATTAATAAAATAGGATTTGAGTTAAAATCTGCTCGTTATTTAAAGGGTGATCACGTGATTAAAAGAAAAAACATTGAGTAAAATTGATTTACTTTAAGTTTGCGTGAGTTATAGTCGAACTGCAGTGACATACCGAAGTCTTTTGAGGGTTATAACATTTTGAAGCCTCTCTGAAGTGTCGCAAAAGATATGAAAATGCTTCTCCTCCGTATGAGATGTACCCACGAAAATGTCGGCTTAAAGTAAAAATCTTAAAACATAATGAAATAAATGAGGGTATTTTAAACAAATGCACTGGCTGAAATGCCGAACGGTGGCTTTGGGGTAAGCATGTTCGAACTCTAGTCGCCTTATTACATTCACTGATAGACTTGAGAACGGTCTAAACATCTTCATCCTCCAGCTATGGGATATTATGATTGATGCTCTTCAAGAAGGATGGCTGTGACATCTAATAACCTTCGAAGGTTGATATGCCTTTGAACAAAGAAATGAAACCTTTGAAAAATGTGTTTGTCGACTTTTTTCACCACCCGGGAGTAAATGACAACCTTCTGATACACCAAAAAATATAACACAATTAAATAACAGCTATAAGAACAAATAAAGGAAACTCGCAAGATATGGTTAACGAGCTAGGCTCGGGGACCATGGTTAGTAAGTGGGTAAATTCAGATAAAAGGAAAAAGTAGAAAAGAAAGTAAAGAGGAAGACTTACAAAAGGAAGAATTGAAAAAAGAAGAAATGGAAATGACAAAAGGAAGAGGAGGGGAGAAGAGGACAAGACGGAAAAATGAAGAAGGAAAATTTTTTAGATGAAAAATTAGTGAGCAGAAAGAAAATGGAAGAAATTTTTAAGCAGTCAAAATGATCTCCAAGAACGATTGGCAATTCATGATTTGTTTGAACCTTATCGATTTGTCATCTGTCATATATCCTCGGTTCCAATCCAATCAAATCGATGAGTAAAGAGCACTTTTTTACGACAACTGTTTCCTCGTCTAGGCAACGCCCAATTACTCAAAATACCAGCAGCACTAGTAGTAGTATTTGTAGTAGTAGTAGTAGTAGTAGTAGTATTAGTAGTAACTGTTGTTGAGAAACGAATAACTCCAAAACTAATCAAGAATGTAAAACCAATAATAATAATAATAATAATAATGTAAATTAAGTGTACCATTCCCATCGACTAAAGCCAGGAAATGAGAAAAATTCAAATGAATTATGAACATCTTGTTTTATTTTGCTTTTGAGCATGTCTATATATATATATATATATATATGCAAGTACTTATAAAAATGTTAGCCGTTTATCGACCTTTGCCGAGCAATTACTTATATCCTTCGGATAATATCTCCTAGTTTATATATATATATATATATATATATATATATATATATAATGAAAGAGAGAGAGAGAGGGGACAAAAGAGATTGGAAAAGAATAGAATCGAGAAAGATAGATAGAGAGAGAGAGAGAGAGATGTAAACAAGAACATAGACAGAGAAGGAGAAAGACAGATTTATATTAGAATCTTTCTTTATTGTTAGATAGATTTGGGCTTTTTGCTTTAATGGCATATCAACCTTCGTGTGTTATTTAATGTCAAATCCATCCTTGTAGAAGAAAAACAGCAGAAGTGGTTGTTGTTTTATTTAACCCATCAATGTCTGGAATAAGAGGGTTCATAACTTTCACAAGAATTTAGTCCGAAAGTGGATGTCCTAGCGATACTGGAGTTCGAACTCGCTTTCTACGATATTACACTCCAGCACGTTAGCCACAACATCACGCAAACTTCCTCATAGATAGATAGATAGATAGATAGATCCAGATAATTATCGACCATAAGCCATTGCACGATTAACTGAATTCAGTTTTAAAAAGAAAATCGATTGCCTTTAACCAATATGATTACACCAAAAGAAGCGTTGAGTTAAAATTAATGCTTTTTTGTTTGTTTGTTTTTTCGCATAACTAAATCTCTTTCGTGTTCTCTTGATAGGCAGTTCAAAATATCAGTGATAAAAAAGGGTTGACTTATTATAAACCGAAACATTCAAAGTATTTCAACTTAAAAAAAAAAAAAGGAAATCAATAATCAATAATCCAAAGATTCGGTTTGGTTTTAAAGATCGTTTTCGTTTTCTGTTCCCAGTGCGTTAGCGAATGGTTGGAGATGGAATGTTAAGTGACGTTTCTATGTAGGACTTGGACAGCCATGGCTCTTAAAAGTTCCTTTATTGTTGGAAGGTAACTCGATATTGCCGAACACATACAGTTGTTGTGTAATATAACACAACCTGAAAGTGTCCCCAATATTGTTGGGAGCAGCAGAGTGAAGAAGTGCAGGTATTTTCGAAAAACATCTACAAGGGAGTTGTCGGGTAAACTAAAAGTCCTTCCACGGAAGCCGAGCGGCGAGGATAAGTACAATGCGAAGTCAAGGGTACGGGATTACTAGGGAGGTGTTGAATTAGAGGCTGACAAAGATTTCCTCTCATTCAGACAAATGACGTGACGACACAAGACGTACCAAATACCGGCCTCCTTAAATAATCAAAGTTCTTTAATTGTCGATTGATTTAGTATCGCTGGTAGTCTTTCCTACCATCCCAAATTATCCAGAACAGTTTTGTTACGATAGTTTGTGGGTTTCTCAAAAAGAAACTGTAACACTGTAAGCGAATAATATCGGAGTGGAAATTGATAAATTATTTTAAAAGCCTGGTGCGGGAAGAGAGTTGAGATGACAAAGTTCAACATCTCGTCTAGTAGCATAGGTGTAACAAGATATGCTCGATCTAGCACACCGAATTGATAACAACAGTTAACCAGGATTTGCCGATGTCACCAGACTCGATCGGCTAAGTTGTGGCAGGGGGCTGACCGAATGATACCACCCACATAAGGTAGAAGTAGGGGTTGGATGTTCAGTGAATCCCAATAAAAGATGTGTTTCGGGATTCGCCTTCTAATTTTGGTGGCAAAGAGACGAATGAGTGGGTCCATTGAAAGATTCGAGAAGAAATAGTTCCGACAAGAAGGAAAAAAACAACCAGTATCCGCCGAAAATAAATAAATAAAACAAAAACAAAAAAGAATAACTCTTTTTATTCATGCCTTGAATCGTGTTAGTATTGCAGATTATATTGTTCTAATTTTCCGAGTTTAAGCCGGTCTAAAAATACAAATTCGAAATAATGACTCTTTCTCAAGATCGATCTCCGATTTCGGGCGTAGGAGGCAAGTGAAACGCTATTTTAGCAACCAAACAAACCCTTTTCAATCAATACAGGATTGGGAGAACTAAAAACAATTGAACTATGGAAATTGACAGGTTGAAATCACAAAAACTACAATTGGTTTACTCATTTCAAAATCACTTGCGTTCTTAAAAGCGAATTTGACACAAAGATTTGATAATTACAGCGATTAACAAAGATGATTTTTTTTCCGGCAAAAGGAAACTTGCAAGTAATTTTAGGAATTAATGATTTTGTTTTCGTTGTAAGAAGTATTTTTGAACATTTGATTTATATACCGATTTCTAAATAGGAGAACTCGGTATTTTAAAATTACATTCAATATTTATAGTTCAAACAACGGAATCACAAACAGAAAATCTTTACTTTAAAAACAAACAGACAACAACAAACAAAAACATGTGATTATTTAACGAAAAACACTATTTCATAATATAGCTTTTCATTAATTGCAAATAAATAAGAATATTCGTTAGATAGGAATGGAGATAGATAGATAGATAGATAGATAGATTCTGTAAGCACACAGGAGCTAACACATACCCATATGTGTGCGATTAGAACAGACCCAAAGATAGATAGATAGATAGATAGATAGATCGGAACCTTTTGACGGAGACCAAAAGACTTGAGCATACCCAGATAAATGCATTTGTACAGATAGTGCAACAATAACACTATAGATGTAGGCTTTTTAGCTGCGGCTGCAGGAGAAGGTCTGTCACTCGGAGAGACAGCTCCAATTTAATGGCATCATTTATTCTTCTACTCCTTTGATCATTATAATATATACGACGAAAATTACCAACATTTTGGTCTCAGCATCTTATATACGTATATGCGTCTCTGTGTGTGTGTGGTTTGGTTTAGTTTGTTTTATATGTGTGTGTGTGTGCGTGTGTATGTTCTATTCAAAGATATTTTAAAATTCGGTTCGTGACTTAGGATTTTAAGAGACAGACAGACACACACACACACACACACACACACAAACAAACAAACAAACAAACATATATATATATATATATATATATATATATATATATATATATATATATATATATATCCCACACACAAGCTTAAATTTTTAGCGAAGTACGACTGGCTGAATTCGCAGTTTTTCCTTCTCCTTGACATGTTTCCCTACCAAGGCTAGAGAGCCCTGTCTGTTTTACCCTTACCTGGGGGAGAGAAAAGTCATAGATTCGTACCTTTCCAGAGAGTATTGACACAAAACGAATTTAGCTCATCGATTCGTTTTTTGTTTGTTTGTTTTTACGCTCAACATGACGTCATTGGAGCGTGGATGACATCATAGTTACCAAAGAATCTCCATTTACCTTCTGGCCTGGATCTATTACTAAGCTTTTCACGCATCTGTTCAGGTGGAGGTAACCTAACTGAAAATTAGCAGGTCATTGTTAACTATGAACACGTGTGAAAATATTCGACTCATGCTTATGTCACAGTATTGACGTTCAGCTAAGTAATCTCAGATTACCACTAGTGTGTTCGGTTGGTTGGTTGGTTAGACTTTAGGGCATATCAACTCTTGTAGGTTATTTAATGCCAAAACCTTTTTATACATATATGTATTGAATATACTTGGTTGGTAAACGAATAGTTTGTGGGTAACATTTTTGAAGCGAACTAGTACTTATTTGTTTGCACACAGTTAAATGGTTTCAAGTATTGCTATGCAACACAAACAATTCAGTTCAGCAGTCATTTGTTTGCGCATAGTTAAATGTTTAAACAGATCGATTTGACACATAAATGGGACCCGAACAGATACTGCCACTCCGGGTCAGAGTAGGCCTGGAAGTAAAGGCAATGAAAGGGTACCTCACATTCCTCAAAGCTCCAGGACTAAACCTTCTACATTAGATGGTTTCGTATCATATCTAGGACACTTGTGAGTGGGAAGGGATCTTACTCCTCTGCAGAGATACAGTCAGTGCTCCACCACCTGCCCTCTTCTTTCAACTAACTGAGCTGAAGTTTGTTCGGTTAAAATATGTCATGAATACTGGAATACCAGAATATCGAGCCCCCTCCCAACTCTTTCAAACATATCCCACTGTCCCAATGAACATGATTTTATACCTAAAAGAATATAGCTCTTTTGGTGGGACTTAAAAACTAAAAAAAAGTAAGTAATGTTGTCGATCATAGTCGAGGGCGACCAGAAAGCTCCCTTTTCAATAGCTAAAACACCGAGGTGTAGGGGAGGCCGCTACTCCTTTCCTTGGATTGCTCCATTTTACCCTTGATACGTACCTTATATTGTTGAGTGTTAAGCAAGTAGGTATAAAGTACCATATTAAAAGTCTTTGGTATGACACGACTGGGATTGAACCCAGGTCTCCCAGATCATTGGCGAACACTCAACCCACTAGACCAATGAGCCGGTTAATAGAAGAATAAGAACCCCTCTCCAAACAAAGTGGGGGTCCAAGGTATGATACTAAACTGCATCCGGTGCTAAGGCTCCAGTCCCTAAGCTCTACCGGGAATTTGGTGTCATCCATTCGTTTCCATTACTCTCCGACCTTCTCTTCCATAAGTGTTTGTGTATTTGTGTATGCTAGCATATATATATATATATATATATATATATATATATATATATATATATATATATATATATATATATATATATATATATATATATATATATATATATATATATATATATATATATATATATATATATCACAACATACGCAAACACTTATGATAGAGAAAAGCGGCATTTTTCTTTGAAGATTTAGAATCGATTTATTTCTTTTTTTCGCGTTTTATTTATTTATTTATCCATTTGTTTATTTTATCACATTTTATTTCGTTTCAGTTTTCCCTTCTAGTTTCATTTTTCATGGTAACCTTTAAAGTCGGCAATGGCTTTTTTTGGCGGGGGGGGATTCTTTCTTTCTTTTCATCTCTTGTTTGAATGTTCGACTGTTTCTTTGAAAAAGGTTGAGTTGCCGTATTAAGCTATTTCAGCCTGTTCAGAACAGGCTTTTCTTTTCTTTTCTTTTTTTTTTCCTTTTTTTTTTTTTTCGTCAATCTTTCATCCACTTTTATATACAAATATCTCCACACCTACCATCCCCCACACTGGGTCTCTGTCTTATTCATTTTTTATTCCATAAATGAATAATAAAAACGTACATGTAAGTTTATGGGATCTTTTCACGCCCCTGTTCTCTACAGCTTAGTAATTACAGTTTCGTCAACAGATACACTTTATATTCAATAAGTATTCAATAAATATATTATATTTGATATACATATGTGCTTATGTATTTAAAATAGGTATTTAAACTTGCAAAAAATGAATGGGTATCTAAGTTCCTAGCACTTTTTGTTAATTTTGAAAACCAGAGAGTGAATACAAAATTGAGAATTAGTTTTTCACAAGAAACGTTTGCATACGCCTACCGTATATAAACTTGTGAATCGGTTGAATTTGGAAGACCTATTTCTTAAGCCAAAAAGAATCGTCACACCTATCCATCTATCTATATGAAAGCCATTGTCACAAAATTTCTTAGTTTGTTCACCCGAAAGTGTCACACTATACAAACAGAAAGTAAGAGGCTACAGATACCAGAAATGGACGACTGTTGATGAAGTACAAAGCTCAATGTATCTGTGTGTTTGTTGGTACTAATAGTCAACTATTACTACTACTACTACTGCGGAGGAGGAGAAGGAGGAGGAGAGGAGAAGCGGGAGGCATTTTCTAACTTATCCAACATAGAGGAAACAATTTTCGATGAAAGAACTTCAATTAAGCGAATCTTAACCAATGAAAATGATGGGATTAAAATGGCGAAATTATAAGTTAAATAAGGGAAGAGAAAGGAACGTGTCAGGAGGAAAGGAAAGAAGATATAAATGTGAAAGAGAGAGAATATATAGATGAGAAAGAGAGAGAAAATATAGATGAGAAAGAGAGAGAAGATATAGGCGAGAAAGAGAGAGAAGATAGATGAGAAAGAGAGAGAAAATATAGATGAGAAAGAGAGAGAAGATATAGGCGAGAAAGAGAGAGAAGATATAGGCGAGAAAGAGAGAGAAGATAGATGAGAAAGAAAGAGAAGATATAGATGAGAAAGAGAGAGAAGATATAGGCGAGAAAGAGAGTAAAAATATAGGCGAGAAAGAGAGAGAAGATATAGGCGAGAAAGAGAGAGAAGATATAGACGAGAAAGAGAGAGAAAATATAGGCGAGAAAGAGAGAGAAGATAGATGAGAAAGAAAGAGAAGATATAGATGAGAAAGAGAGAGGAGATATAGGCGAGAAAGAGAGAGAAG
This sequence comes from Sepioteuthis lessoniana, assembly GCA_963585895.1. Taxonomy (NCBI): domain Eukaryota; kingdom Metazoa; phylum Mollusca; class Cephalopoda; order Myopsida; family Loliginidae; genus Sepioteuthis; species Sepioteuthis lessoniana. Next base: position 75,226,773 of record OY757936.1, on the reverse strand, counting down.
ATATAGATGAGAAAGAGAGAGAAGATATAGGCGAGAAAGAGAGAGAAAATATAGGCGAGAAATAGAGAGAAGATAGATGAGAAAGAGAGAGAAGATATAGGCGAGAAAGAGAGAGAAGATAGATGAGAAAGAGAGAGAAGATATAGGCGAGAAAGAGAGAGGAGATAGATGAGAAAGAGAGAGAAAATATAGGCGAGAAAGAGGGAGAAGATAGATGAGAAAGAGAGAGAAGATATAGATGAGAAAGAGAGAGAAGATATAGGCGAGAAAGAGAGAGAAGATATAGGCGAAAAAGAGAGAGAAGATAGATGAGAAAGAGAGAGAAAATATAGGCGAGAAAGAGAGAGGAGATATAGGCGAGAAAGAGAGAGAAGATATAGGCGAGAAAGAGAGAGAAGATATAGATGAGAAAGAGAGAGAAAATATAGGCGAGAAAGAGAGACAAGATATAGGCGAGAAAGAGAGAGAAGATAGATGAGAAAGAGAGAGAAAATATAGGCGAGAAAGAGAGAGAAGATATAGATGAGAAAGAGAGAGAAGATATAGGCGAGAAAGAGAGAGAAGATAGATGAGAAAGAGAGAGAATATATAGGCGAGAAAGAGAGAGAAGATAGATGAGAAAGAGAGAGAAGATGAGAAAATAGAAGGCGAGAAAGAGAGAGAAGATATAGATGAGAAAGAGAGAGAAGATATAGGCGAGAAAGAGAGAGAAGATAGATGAGAAAGAGAGAGAATATATAGGTGAGAAAGAGAGAGGAGATAGATGAGAAAGAGAGAAAAGATATAGGCGAGAAAGAGAGAGAAGATAGATGAGAAAGAGAGAGAAGATATAGATGAGAAAGAGAGAGAAGATATAGGCGAGAAAGAGAGAGAAGATAGATGAGAAAGAGAGAGAAGATATAGATGAGAAAGAGAGAGAAGATAGATGAGAAAGAGAGAGAAAATATAGGCGAGAAAGAGAGAGAAGATATAGGCGAGAAAGAGAGAGAAGATAGATGAGAAAGAGAGAGAAAATATAGGCGAGAAAGAGGGAGAAGATATAGGCGAGAAAGAGAGAGAAGATAGATGAGAAAGAGAGAGAAGATATAGGCGAGAAAGAGAGAGAAGATAGATGAGAAAGAAAGAGAAGATATAGATGAGAAAGAGAGAGAAGATATAGGCGAGAAAGAGAGTAAAAATATAGGCGAGAAAGAGAGAGAAGATATAGGCGAGAAAGAGAGAGAAGATAGATGAGAAAGAAAGAGAAGATATAGATGAGAAAGAGAGAGGAGATATAGGCGAGAAAGAGAGAGAAGATAGATGAGAAAGAAAGAGAAGATATAGATGAGAAAGAGAGAGAAGATATAGGCGAGAAAGAGAGAGAAGATAGATGAGAAAGAAAGAGAAGATATAGATGAGAAAGAGAGAGAAGATATAGGCGAGAAAGAGAGTAAAAATATAGGCGAGAAAGAGAGAGAAGATATAGGCGAGAAAGAGAGAGAAGATAGATGAGAAAGAGAGAGAAGATATAGGCGAGAAAGAGAGAGAAGATAGATGAGAAAGAAAGAGAAGATATAGATGAGAAAGAGAGAGAAGATATAGGCGAGAAAGAGAGTAAAAATATAGGCGAGAAAGAGAGAGAAGATATAGGCGAGAAAGAGAGAGAAGATAGATGAGAAAGAAAGAGAAGATATAGATGAGAAAGAGAGAGGAGATATAGGCGAGAAAGAGAGAGAAGATATAGATGAGAAAGAGAGAGAAGATATAGGCGAGAAAGAGAGAGAAGATATAGGCGAGAAAGAGAGAGAAAATATAGGCGAGAAATAGAGAGAAGATAGATGAGAAAGAGAGAGAAGATATAGGCGAGAAAGAGAGAGAAGATAGATGAGAAAGAGAGAGAAGATATAGGCGAGAAAGAGAGAGGAGATAGATGAGAAAGAGAGAGAAAATATAGGCGAGAAAGAGGGAGAAGATAGATGAGAAAGAGAGAGAAGATATAGATGAGAAAGAGAGAGAAGATATAGGCGAGAAAGAGAGAGAAGATATAGGCGAAAAAGAGAGAGAAGATAGATGAGAAAGAGAGAGAAAATATAGGCGAGAAAGAGAGAGGAGATATAGGCGAGAAAGAGAGAGAAGATATAGGCGAGAAAGAGAGAGAAGATATAGATGAGAAAGAGAGAGAAAATATAGGCGAGAAAGAGAGACAAGATATAGGCGAGAAAGAGAGAGAAGATAGATGAGAAAGAGAGAGAAAATATAGGCGAGAAAGAGAGAGAAGATATAGATGAGAAAGAGAGAGAAGATATAGGCGAGAAAGAGAGAGAAGATAGAGGAGAAAGAGAGAGAATATATAGGCGAGAAAGAGAGAGAAGATAGATGAGAAAGAGAGAGAAGATGAGAAAATAGAAGGCGAGAAAGAGAGAGAAGATATAGATGAGAAAGAGAGAGAAGATATAGGCGAGAAAGAGAGAGAAGATAGATGAGAAAGAGAGAGAATATATAGGTGAGAAAGAGAGAGGAGATAGATGAGAAAGAGAGAAAAGATATAGGCGAGAAAGAGAGAGAAGATAGATGAGAAAGAGAGAGAAGATATAGATGAGAAAGAGAGAGAAGATATAGGCGAGAAAGAGAGAGAAGATAGATGAGAAAGAGAGAGAAAATATAGATGAGAAAGAGAGAGAAAATATAGGCGAGAAAGAGAGAGAAGATATAGGCGAGAAAGAGAGAGAAGATAAATGAGAAAGAGAGAGAAAATATAGGCGAGAAAGAGAGAGAAGATAGATGAGAAAGAGAGAGAAAATATAGGCGAGAAAGAGAGAGGAGATATATGCGAGAAAGAGAGAGAAGATATAGGCGAGAAAGAAAGAGAAGATAGATGAGAAAGAGAGAGAAGATAGATGAGAAAATAGAAGGCGAGAAAGAGAGAGAAGATAGATGAGAAAGAGAGAGAAGATATAGGCGAGAAAGAGAGAGAAGATAGATGAGAAAAAGAGAGAAGATATAGATGAGAAAGAGAGAGAAGATATAGGCGAGAAAGAGAGAGAAAATATAGGCGAGAAAGAGAGAGAAGATATAGGCGAGAAAGAGAGAGAAGATAGATGAGAAAGAGAGAGAAAATATAGGCGAGAAAGAGAGAGAAGATATAGTCGAGAAAGAGAGAGAAGATAGATGAGAAAGAGAGAGAAGATATAGATGAGAAAGAGAGAGAAGATATAGGCCAGAAAGAGAGAGAAAATATAGTCGAGAAAGAGAGAGAAGATATAGGCGAGAAAGAGAGAGAAGATAGATGAGAAAGAGAGAGAAAATATAGGCGAGAAAGAGAGAGAAGATAGATGAGAAAGAGAGAGAACATATAGGCGAGAAAGAGAGAGAAGATATAGGCGAGAAAGAGAGAGAAGATATAGATGAGAAAGAGAGAGAATATATAGGCGAGAAAGAGAGAGAAGATAGATGAGAAAGAGAGAGAAGATGAGAAAATAGAAGGCGAGAAAGAGAGAGAAGATATAGATGAGAAAGAGAGAGAAGATATAGGCGAGAAAGAGAGAGAAGATAGATGAGAAAGAGAGAGAATATATAGGTGAGAAAGAGAGAGGAGATAGATGAGAAAGAGAGAGAAGATATAGGCGAGAAAGAGAGAGAAGATAGATGAGAAAGAGAGAGAAGATATAGATGAGAAAGAGAGAGAAGATATAGGCGAGAAAGAGAGAGAAGATAGATGAGAAAGAGAGAGAAGATATAGATGAGAAAGAGAGAGAAAATATAGGCGAGAAAGAGAGAGAAGATATAGGCGAGAAAGAGAGAGAAGATAAATGAGAAAGAGAGAGAAAATATAGGCGAGAAAGAGAGAGAAGATAGATGAGAAAGAGAGAGAAAATATAGGCGAGAAAGAGAGAGGAGATATATGCGAGAAAGAGAGAGAAGATATAGGCGAGAAAGAAAGAGAAGATAGATGAGAAAGAGAGAGAAGATAGATGAGAAAATAGAAGGCGAGAAAGAGAGAGAAGATAGATGAGAAAGAGAGAGAAGATATAGGCGAGAAAGAGAGAGAAGATAGATGAGAAAAAGAGAGAAGATATAGATGAGAAAGAGAGAGAAGATATAGGCGAGAAAGAGAGAGAAAATATAGGCGAGAAAGAGAGAGAAGATATAGGCGAGAAAGAGAGAGAAGATAGATGAGAAAGAGACAGAAAATATTGGCGAGAAAGAGAGAGAAGATATAGTCGAGAAAGAGAGAGAAGATAGATGAGAAAGAGAGAGAAGATATAGATGAGAAAGAGAGAGAAGATATAGGCCAGAAAGAGAGAGAAAATATAGTCGAGAAAGAGAGAGAAGATATAGGCGAGAAAGAGAGAGAAGATAGATGAGAAAGAGAGAGAAAATATAGGCGAGAAAGAGAGAGAAGATAGATGAGAAAGAGAGAGAAGATATAGGCGAGAAAGAGAGAGAAGATATAGGCGAGAAAGAGAGAGAAGATATAGATGAGAAAGAGAGAGAAAATATAGGCGAGAAAGAGAGAGAAGATATAGGCGAGAAAGAGAGAGAAGATAGATGAGAAAGAGAGAGAAAATATAGGCGAGAAAGAGAGAGAAGATATAGGCGAGAAAGAGAGAGAAGATAGATGAGAAAGAGAGAGAAGATATAGGCGAGGAAGAGAGAGAAGATAGATGAGAAAGAGAGAGAAAATATAAGCGCAAAAGAGAGAGAAGATATAGGCGAGAAAGAGAGAGAAGATATAGATGAGAAAGAGAGAGAAAATATAGGCGAGAAAGAGAGAGAAGATATAGGCGAGAAAGAGAGAGAAGATAGATGAGAAAGAGAGAGAAGATATAGGCCAGAAAGAGAGAGAAGATAGATGAGAAAGAGAGAGAAAATATAGGCGAGAAAGAGAGAGAAGATAGATGAGAAAGAGAGAGAAAATATAGGCGAGAAAGAGTGAGAAGTTAGATGAGAAAGAGAGAGAATATATAGGCGAGAAAGAGGGAGAAGATAGATGAGAAAGAGAGAGAATATATATGCGAGAAAAAGTGAGAAGTTAGATGAGAAAAAGAGAGAAGATATAGGCGAGAAAGAGAGTGATGATAGATGAGAAAGAGAGAGAAAATATAGGCGAGAAAGAGAGAGAAGATAGATGAGAAAGAGAGAGAAGATGAGAAAATAGAAGGCGAGAAAGAGAGAGAAGATATAGGCGAGAAAGAGAGAGGAGATAGATGAGAAAGAGAGAGAAGATATAGGCGAGAAAGAGAGAGGAGATATAGGCGAGAAAGAGAGAGAAGATAGATGAGAAAGAGAGAGAAAATATAGGCGAGAAAGAGAGAGAAGATATAGGCGAGAAAGAGAGAGAAGATAGATGAGAAAGAGAGAGAAGATATAGGCGAGAAAGAGAGAGAAAATATAGGCGAGAAAGAGAGAGAAGATATAGGCGAGAAAGAGAGAGGAGATATAGGCGAGAAAGAGAGAGAAGATAGATGAGAAAGAGAGAGAAAATATTGGCGAGAAAGAGAGAGGAGATAGATGAGAAAGAGAGAGAAAATATAGGCGAGAAAGAGAGAGAAGATATAGATGAGAAAGAAAGAGAAATTATAGGCGAGAAAGAGAGACAAGATATAGGCGAGAAAGAGAGAGAAGATAGATGAGAAAGAGAGAGAAAATATAGGCGAGAAAGAGAGAGAAGATATAGATGAGAAAGAGAGAGAAGATATAGGCGAGAAAGAGAGAGAAGATAGATGAGAAAGAGAGAGAATATATAGGCGAGAAAGAGAGAGAAGTTAGATGAGAAACAGAGAGAAGATATAGGCGAGAAAGAGAGTGATGATAGATGAGAAAGAGAGAGAAAATATAGGCGAGAAAGAGAGAGAAGATAGATGAGAAAGAGAGAGAAGATGAGAAAATAGAAGGCGAGAAAGAGAGAGAAGATATAGGCGAGAAAGAGAGAGGAGATAGATGAGAAAGAGAGAGAAGATATAGGCGAGAAAGAGAGAGAAGATAGATCAGAAAGAGAGAGAAAATATAGGCGAGAAAGAGAGAGAAGATATAGTCGAGAAAGAGAGAGAAGATAGATGAGAAAGAGAGAGAAGATATAGGCGAGAAAGAGAGAGAAAATATAGGCGAGAAAGAGAGAGAAGATATAGGCGAGAAAGAGAGAGGAGATATAGGCGAGAAAGAGAGAGAAGATATAGGCGAGAAAGAGAGAGAAGATATAGATGAGAAAGAGAGAGAAAATATAGGCGAGAAAGAGAGAGAAGATATAGGCGAGAAAGAGAGAGAAGATAGATGAGAAAGAGAGAGAAGATATAGGCGAGAAAGAGAGAGAAAATATAGGCGAAAAAGAGAGAGAAGATATAGGCGAGAAAGAGAGAGAAGATAGATGAGAAAGAGAGAGAAAATATAGGCGAGAAAGAGAGAGAAGATATAGGCGAGAAAGAGAGAGAAGATATAGGCGAGAAAGAGAGAGAAAAATTCGTGATTAAAAAGAAAATAAAGACAAAAATGAAGAAAACAGGAAAGGTTGATGAAAAAAATATGGAGTGAGGATAGTGTCAATCGATACACGTCCTGCCTCCATCGAATTCTAAAACTGGCCCATGTTCTCTGTTCACAACGTTTCGGTCGTGTAAAACATTTAATTTTCTGCTGTATTCTTGAGAACTGTTCTAAATGCTCCAACTACAATTGGTATCACCATCACCTTCTTGTTCGATAACTTTTTCAGTACTCTGGCTCGATCGAGGTATTCGTCCTGGTTTTTGCTTTCCTTCATTTTCACTCATTGGTCCGCTGGAAGAGTTGTCGATATATAAAATTTCAGGACTAAGTTTCAGCTTATCCAAAAAGTGTGTCTGGTTCTATATAAGCCTTCATCACACTCACCACACTAAACCTCATCACTGAGTGCAAACTATATATCAACAAGACCTAGAATACACCGACTATATTCACAGTAGAAGTGTAAGACCCTCTCTTATAAAAGAAAGTATGCGCTAGGTATGACATTTTACGGAATGTCAAACCTTATTACATTATTTATGCTAAGTCCTGTCTTTTCTTTCTTTATTATGCAATTTCATTGTTTGTTGGCATATCAACCTCCTTGGGTTATTCAATGCCGAATCCATCATTCTAGAAGAACCACAGTGGTACTATTTAACCCTTAGCTGGGAGGATGAAAGGGGTTCATACCATACCCAAGGGTATTTGTCTGAATGTGAACGTGACAGTGCGACTGGAGTTCGAACTCGCTTATTACGATGCCGCAGTCCAGCGCTTTAACAATTACGCCACGTGGACTCCCCTATATAGTTTTAAGTAATTATTTCTCTCTAATAATAATAACAATAACAATAATAGCAGCAGCAGCAGCAGCAGCAGCAGCAAGCAAACGTAAAGGAAAAAATACTTGAGAAGAAACAAATATAAAAAATGAACGAAGGAATCGCGGGAAAAGGTCGAAAAACTTAATCAATGAGAGTGAAAGAAAGAGTATGGTTGAAGGAAACGAAAACAAATGCAGGATGGAGAGAAGGAAAGTATTTACAAAAAGACAATGTAAGAAGAAAGAGATGGAAATGAAAAGATAACCTTCATACTTAACTAATGCACATTTTTTTACGATTTTTCCCCGTTACATTCAAACAACTTCACACACAGAATTTTTACAAACATCTCATCAATACTATTGAATTCACGCAAGCCACTATTATATCAAAATTTTCTCAAGTTTACCGATTAAAATTGGTGAGCAATTTAAATAATTCAATTTTATAAACCTTTGTAATTCAAAAAAACTTCGCCGATTATTTAAGTCGGCATTCATGTTTCTTTTTTAAATCAATTTCTTTAAAGCAAAGAAACAAAGCAAATTTTTAAAAAAATAAAAATACATGAAAACTGAGAAGCTTCGCTCTGATCAATCATTTCGCTACATTCCCTAAGTTATAGAAAGCAACACGGGATGTTTTAAGGTGGACTCCTGCGCAAGGGCAAGTCCAAAAATAGCCCTGTTCATTGTGACCATTGTCATACTTGCATTAGACTATCCCTACCCTCAGACTTTGGTGCCATATGGCAGGCATTGCCACAGTGTTAAGATCCTTTGGATCAGGCTCACCTTGAATTTTGCTGCGTTCTGTCCGAAAACAATAACACAGTTAATGAAGAAGAACAGATACTACACTTTAAACATAGGATGCACGCTTAGCATAACGGTTATCGTCGAAGGGAATGAAATCAACGACCTGAGTTCAAGTCCAAGAAGAGGCCGTTTGCATTTCGCTTCACGCTTTTGCCCTTTGGAAAAACATAAATCTTCTTACCCTCGCAATAATGTGTAAATAGTCGAGCAGACTGGTCTCTTTGACTTTTGTTAGGTAACCAGTCAAGGAGAAGGAAAATTTAAAATTCATACCAGTTGTATTCCAATTAAAAATTGACGTTGTGTGATGCTCATGGTGGAGAGGTTCAGAAAATACATACAATTCACCCACCCACTATATTTTCCTTATTCTTTCCCTCTCCCAATCTCGCAGAAGATTGTGATTTACAGTCGATATATATGGCCCGTTGTTTGGTTGGTTGGCTTCTTAGTTCGTCGGTTTTACAGAATATCAATCTTTGATGGATTATTCTATGCCGATGGCAGTTTTTTTGGCGGGGTCAGTTATATGGTATCTAGTAAGTATTCTTATTAACGATGATATTATTGTTTGTTTGCACACAGTCATAAGGTTTAAAGTATTACTTTCTGATCTGAATGATTTTCAAACAGATCTATTTAACATATAATTGATTATACCGCTACGGGTCCGGGTAAATCAGGACGTAATAGCAACGAAGGGGTGATACCACACTCTCCAACACTCCTCAGAATACTAATTCAGTTATATATAGATGCAAGATTTGACTCATATTTGGGACCCTGACACTCCTATTACAAAAGATTTTCCACCACCTCCTATACCACTTTGGGAACAATATAAAAAATGTTAAACAAAAGAAAGCTAACTGATACACATGCGTGTCGGTAAATCAAAGATCGTTTCGACTGGGCATTTATATTGTAAACTGTATCCCCCTTCTAAAAATGATAAAAGTCCATATCTTTCAAAACTGGCAAATCGTAGAAGTTAGGGAGATCTTCCTTAGGCTAAGTAATAAAAAAATATTGAATAAGAATAAGTTTTACATTTGACCCATAGCAGGTGCTACCACTCCCCGTCAGACTGGACCTGGAAGTAATGGCAAAGAAGGGGTATTTTACACTCCCCAGAATCCAGAACTGGATCCTCACCATCAGATGCATATCCAGGACATATCTTCACGGAGGAGTTTTACCCCTTTTTTAAGGATAGTCAGATATTCTAAGTCCGATTGGATGTATGGGTCACGTTTAACATTTTTTTAAATCTTTTTATTTGCCTATTTTCTATATTACCGCAGATATTTTCTCTAGACAGTATCCTAATTTTATATTAGACTCTGCCTATTCTTGTCCTGAAATTAAATGATCTGTGTTGTGAGCATAGAAATAAATAAATAAATAAATCCCTTTTGCAACAAAATTTTATGGCTCTTTATTTATTATCTTATATTTTACTTACAGGACAAATATAAATTTCGAGCATAAATAGAGGCATTACACACATGTATGCATTTGTAAACATTCAATTAAACATGCATAATCAACAAATAATATCAACTTTTTTTTTATAAAGAATATGCGGCAAGTTTTCGGGTTGAAAAGAACAACATTCACTCATTGGTTTTCATTCTATTTTTAATCTTTCATGTATTTTATTTTTTACACGGACAGAATCACATCCCTGAGACAATTTTTAAACACGGAGAATAGAAGCAACTCCGAAAAACATGCTCAAACATATCTACATTGAAAGAAAATTGCACAAACCACCGTATATGATTAGTTTGTTTTTTTTATACGGACTATTTCCCTGTATATGTTCTTCTCTGTTCATTACATGTTCATTACATCTGGTATTTTTCTAATATATTTACAGTGAAATCAGCGGTGGAAATAGCGTCAGGGAAGGGTAATTCACCAGTAATTGTGCTAAAGATTAAAGTTTGACCTGGCTGCAAATGATTCATGGACAAAAAAAAATCTCTCGTAGAAAATAAAACACATAAAAATTCGCTGTAAGTTTAAAATACAAACAAATCACCCAATCCCGACTGAAAGATCAGATCTTGTGTTAATTAACAAGAAGACATCGAGAGAAAATAAAAGAAAGCAAAAACCGAGACAAATGGCTGAATTTTGGCTGGTAGCTAAAAAGTGTAGAACATGAAGATGGCGATAAGACTAGTTGTAGTTATAACACTTAAAACGGTCCACAAAAGCCTGGAAAAGAGACGGGGAATTGATGATGAGAAAAAATCGAGATCATTCAGACCATAACACTGTTAGAATCATCAAAAATACTGAAAAGTGTCCCGGAGACCTGAGGAGGTTTGCTGTCACTCAGACTCTAGACGAAAAAAACACTTGCCAGCATGAAAGTAAATTGAACCACGAAACTTTGTATGTTTAACACATAATAATCATGTGACTCAAAGATGACATATTTATTCAGTTGTATCTAAAATGTCAGACGTGTATAATGGTTAACAAGCTAGACTAGTAAACCTTCACAAGTGAGTTCGAGTCTCATTGGGTGCCCCATTCATATGGCCTTGTGCCACATCTAAGCAAAAGGCTTAGTAAAATTATTAGCTCACCTGAGGACTGGCAATTTGAAATTCAGAGTCGTGAGTTTTTTTTTTTTTATTGTTATCCTATTTTATAATTGAAGTATTATAAAATTGCTCTGTGTTTTTGTGCCAAGAGAACAGCGAGAAATTTACTGATTTTTGACGTTTTTCGAGTTCAATTTTAATCATCAATAACAAACTGATAACAGTTAAACATTGCACAACACTCAAGTAGTAAATTCAGAGGTTTTCTTTCTCCTAGATTGGTTGTTCTAACAAGGCCAGAGAATAGTCTGCCCTGTTATTTTACCCGTCACTGGGAAGAGAAAAGATAGATAAATGCCTTTCTCAAACTTGGAGAAAAGTGCAAACACTCTCTTCCAGGATATATAAATTTACATATATATAGAATGCGATAGGTAAATCGTCGTCATTTTTAATTATTAATTTCGAACATGTTTTTTGTTTGTTTTGGATTTTGTCTACTGTGCATCAAACTAGAGTCAATTGGGCAGTGTCTGAAAGTAGAACAATGATACAATTCACTCCTCTAAAAATTTGGAAATGGCATACTGTACTGTTTGCCATTCACACTGGAAATACCGATACGGAGATTTCAGTGTGTTTCGGTGTCAATCTGACGACAGTGCAGAGGATTCGAAAATAGCTGAACAAGTCCAATGGTAATTACGAAGGTACGAAGGCTTGCTCTGTCCCCACAAGATGTAAAGATAGTGATCAAAACCAAACACCCAGCTTACATCATGGTGTTTAGGGGAATTACTAGCGTTGTGTCTCCATTTCTCTTCCTACATGGCCTCAAACTGAAGACGGAGACTTACATCAAGTACCTACAAGAAAATAGTGCTTTCCTGGATCGAGAGGGTTGCTGCTAGAAGACCCTAGGTCTGGCAACTGGATTCTGTGCTATGCGACACTAGAAGGGGAACCCCGTCTTGGCTGTGAGAAAATTTCTGCGTCCACATCAGCCCTAAAATCTGGCCGCGTAACACCTTAGATTGCAATACTTTTTATCATGTATGGGACGGAGCATAACTAAAGACTAGGATAATGATAGCATTTACCAATTTAAACAAGGTGATCATCAGAAAGATTCGCTGGAGATCACCAAGTCATCTGGACGCCGTGATTGAAACCAATGACGCTTTCTTTGAATGAATTTAGTCTGTAATATTTCAATATATATTCATGTAATTTTGGTAAAAAATATCTGTTAAAGTCAGTGTCATTTTCATTTTTGCGTAATTTAGACGACAATTTACCCCTCGTACCCTGTATATATATATATACTGCGAATAAAGAATATCCAAGGACGATTGGCAGCCCGTAACAATTTACCTTTCATCCTCAGGTTTTATCACAAATTTCAGCTGTGGCTTATTCTGGAGGCTCAATATCCTTGTGACTTTAGTATTTCCACAAACTCGGTCCTTATTTCATCAGCAACTGTCATATCCTTTTATTGTGTAAAGATATTGAATTTTGCGTATCAGATGTACAGATTTTTAAAGGCCAATGGATGTATACAAATTTTAAGTGTTCATTACAATAGAAATAAATTCACTGAGTCACTTTAAAGTGCTCTATCATAAAGTTGAAATAAATAATGCGTTAAACTTAATAAATTTTGGAGGTGCCCGTGGTGTAATCGTTATCATCGTAGGAAATGGACATGGTGACACGAGTTCAAATCCTGGACGAAACTAATTGCATTTCACATAGCACTAATACCCTTGGGAAAGGTATGAATCCAATTATTCTTCCTCCAGCTATGGATAAATTGTAGGGCAGACTGAGTTCTTCGGCCTTGGAGAGGCAACTAGTCTAGGAGAAGAAAAACTCTGAATTCAAACATGTTAAACTCCGCTTAAAAATTGACCTTGTGTCATATCCTGCCCGAGCGGAGGGGTTGGGTAAATATGGTTAAACTTAATAAATTGAGATATTTTAAATTCTGTACGGAATAATTTTTTATTGAGTATCTTGCTTCTTCGATGTTCACGCCATTGATAAACACACACACACACACACACACACACGTTTACATATGTAACTATGTGTGTGTGTGTGTTTGTGTGTGTGTGTGTCTGTGTTACATTTACTCAGTCACATTCAAGGACCCAAAGTGAAACGAGTACCACTTTAGTATATTGGTTGGCAAGATCAGATAAAAAAAAATATGGTGTTATACTAGTCCCCCTAAAAGTGAAGTTGTATTGATCTGAATAAGGAAACTGCCTTTTATAGGTTTTATTTGTTTAAACCTCCCAACTTCATGCCACCCCTAATGGCAGAGGTCACCTACAAATTAGAGACCGCTTTTCTCCTCTCACATTTTAGTTTATTGTTAAGCCTACTTCACAGACTGACCGCCATACTCCACGTTATATTTTAGCAAACGTTAGAGGAACGTGTTTTTTTTTATAAATAAAATACAATACAATCCCTGGAAACAAGAATTTTAATAAATAGATGCATAACAAGTGGGAAAATTATTGTTGATATATTAAATATTTTTTTGTTGATGGTTAGAGGGGAATAAAATGCAGTTTTGGTTAGATAAATGAACGAACAAGTTTGGGTTAAAATCATTGAATTTAATTAAATTCTGCACGGTTGTAGTAATAATTTACTAAAGTTAGCTTAGTTTGGCACAAGGCCAGAATTATAAAGTACCCAAGGAGAATCGAACTAAAAAAAAAGTCCATGTGCCTATCTCTCAAAGTAATACACCACTAGACACTCTCTCGTCATTTACTAAGCCAAGCTTAGTTTGCACCTTGTAAAAATCGAACTCACAAACAATGGTCTGCGAATCTGAATATTACATTAGGTATTCTATCGTCATTTACTAAGCTTTGCTTAGAATCAAACTCACTAACAATGGTCTGCGAGTCTAACTCTGTATCGGAACTTAGAACTCTATCTCTGTCTTAGGACCTTTTTGAACGACCCTCGAATATATATATATATATATATATATATATATATATATATATATATATATATATATATATATATTTTTGGTCCAGTTAAACCGGAGTTGGGAGTAATTCCATCAGGACAAGAAGGTATTCAAGCATGAATATTTGAAATTAAAGAAGTATATATATATATATATATATATATATATATATATATATATATATATATATATATATATATATATATATATCCTCATATTATCCAACGCCAAGTTAGCCGATGGTGGGAACAATTCTATTTAGGATTTTCTTTCTTCAATATCCATATAATTCAAAATCCAACAGAAAAGTCAATGTAAAATAATAATAAATTAGAATACAGAGCAAATAATTTCATATAAAAGAAAAACTTTTTAAAATGACTCATATTTTTTGTAATGATATTTATTTCAGTAGACCCTATATTTTTTAGTAATGTTAAGTCTGAATCTTCAAAGAAATAATGAAAAATTTCTAATGAAGATTTAGAAAAACCCACAAAATTCCGGCCACCCAATCTCCATTGCCGTTAGATAAAAAGAGGTTAAAAGGAAAGAGAAGTCAAAAATTGATAAATCTTGATACAGAAATTGAATGCCATTTGTCAACCAGACAGGAAAAACAAATCGTCTGGTCTTTACATATTAAAAAGAAAATGAAATTTGGGTCAGGGAGATTGGTTGGCCGGAATTTTGTAAGTTTTTCTAAATCTTCATTAGAAATTTCTCATTGTTTCTTTGTCTGAAGATGCAGATCTAACATTTAAAAAATATAGGGTCTGCTGAAATAAATATTATTACAAAAAATATGAGTAATTTTTAAAGGTTTTTCTTTTATATATATATATATATATATATAAATATATATATATATATTTATATATATATATATATATATATATATATATATATATATATATATATATATATATATTTATATTTATATTCTATGCCCCATCGACTGGGCGGCGGTAGTTTACAGCCAGCATTTTCATGACTACATGACTTCATCCTAACTACGAACTCGATTCGCACTGTTTCTTTGATTTTTTTATTTTATTTTATTTTATTTTATTTTTTTGTCTATCTATCAATTTAGTGAGTTATCATCGTTGCGTGTTTACATCCAGTACTTGTGATCAATGTTCGAGCCTAGATAAAAGGCAATATATATAAATATATATGCGTGTGTATTTGTATATTTTAGTATGATGACTTGTTGCATTGAATTTCCACCTGTTTTTTCTTTATTGCTTTATATTCTTTGTTGATTTGCCTCTCTGCTTCAATACGCCACTCTTTATGTGAGAAGGAACATAAAATGAAATACCGTTTTTTTTTTTTTCTTCTTTTTTTTTTCTTTTCTTTTTTTCACTTTTTTAAAAATATTTTGGACTAAGGTTACTCAACTACTAAAAATGGCTGCTCTTTACAGATTATATTTCGTTTTTTATTCTGAACATGTTCAATTCAATTCCATCCTTTATGCAAATATTAATAACTGCCTGTCAAACCAGGGACTTATTGATTCACGTTTGTATGCACACATGCACTTGCATGCACATACATGCACACACACATACACACGCGCGTGCGCGCACGTGTGTGTGTGTGTGTGTGTGTGTGTGTGTGTGTGTGTAAATTTATGTTTGTATGTGCGTGTGAGATAGATAGATATGAACAAGTCAAGATAGATAGATAGATGAGTACGTTTTGGTTAGTTTGTTGATTGGTTGATAATTTGATTTCTTGTCACTTTAATTCTTGTTGCCGAAGTCAGTCTCCTTTTTACAAGCAATTTTATAGTTTCAAGTTACTAATAATGATAATCATTTTTAAACAAGAGATTATGCTTAATATCGATAATTTTCCCCAATTGTGTTAAGTATTCCAATCTCATTCTATTAATTCATAAACAATTATATGAAATTAACTTTTTCTATTTAACAATCTTTTGCTTGAAGACAATTTTATGGTTTCAAGTATTCCTATCTTATACTAATAATTTGCGTACAGCTAAATGGTTTCAAATACTTCTAACAATTTCAAATAACTAATAATAATTCTTTGAAAATAATCATCGCTTTAAGTAATTATTCTTAATACAAGTAATTTGTACAATTATATGGTTTCAAGTATTGCTATCCAATATCAATGATTTTCGATCAGATCTAATTAACCAATACATTGGACCCTCACAGGTACTACTAATTTGGGTCAAAGTGAACCTGAAACTAGTGAGAACCACTCTCCCAGAAAAATGACCACCAGATGTAGCTAATGTCATACACGGTATACTATATATATATATATATATATAGGTGTGTGTGTGTGTGTGTGTGTGTGTGTGTGTGTGTGTGTGTGTGTGTGTGTGTGTGTGTGTGTGTGTGTGTGTGTCCATATGTGTGTAAAATTCTGAAAACTTAAACAACCGGGACTTACTATAGTTTCCATGAAAACTTGTTAAAAACAATTCAAAGAAACAACTTCGAAGGAGACAATGGAAAATATGCATAATTAAAAAAGAAGGCTATGACTAAATTCCATGAACTTTTTGTAACCGTCTTTGGAAATATATAAATACCAACATGGAATCAATCTATCTCTGTATCTATCTATCTATCTATCTATCAGTGTATATCTATATACCTATCTCAGTTAGAAACAATATCCCTCTATCTGTTCGTTTCTGTCTCTCTGAATTCATATAAAACACACACACGCTCTCTCTCTCTCTCTCTCTCTCTCTCTCTCTCTCGTATTCACACGCACACACGAGGACACGTGCACGTATTTATGCATTCGCCGATATTTTCCCTTCTGAAACGACTGAGTGTAAATAACCTTTCATCTCTAGGGGTCACATTTTTTTTTCTTTTCCTTTTTTTTTCTTTTTTTTTTTTCTTTTTCTTTTTTTTTTCATTTTTTTTTTTTTTTAGGAAGATTTAATTCGCTTTCAAGAAAGTCATGAACCCACAATTCAACTACCTACAGAAAAGCAGATATCCCTTTATTTTCAACTAGTAGAAGCCAATGAATCTCTAATGAGGACAGAGGCGAGAGGGCGGAGGTGAACAACAGAATGGCGCGGTGTCTTCAACCTGCTTGTCTTGAAATTTCTCTAATTTTTAAACAGACCATGAAGTATACAACTTTCCAGGCCAGATATCAAAAGGCCCGCCGGACACATCCGGCCGAAATTCAACTTCAACCGCCGGTCCTTTGAAATTTGTTTGTTGCTTCAAGTTCTGTGGCTAATGAGTACAACAAGACGGCCAGGCCAAGCATAAAGCAAACGAACCGCGTTCCATTTGATCTATCCAGCAATTACTTACATGTCCATTGCTTCAAAGGCCGTTTTTAGCTGACCAAGATACGCACTCAGTTACGATAGGTGCCGCCTGCAATTCAACAGATAGATAGATAGATAGATAGATAATGGAGCGACTGAGTCAATAAGATAGGTGTGAACGGACTGTGCCAGATAGATAGATAATGAAGTGACTGAAGTAACAATCTATGTGTGTATAGGCTAAGATAGATAGATAGATAGATATGAACAGAGCAGATGAATGGATAAAGAAAAAGAATGAAGTTTAGATGAGTGATAAAAAACTTGAAAACATTTTTATAATACATAGATCGAATGATTACAAGGACAAACCAGGCTGATTTGCTATTCACGGGGTGTCCCGATATTTTAATGGCCTTAAATGCGATTTATTGTAAAGCCATAAAAAATAGAACAGAATAACTTGAATTTCCTTTTTTTTTTGTGGAGGGAACACACACGCACGTGCACGCACACGCACACACATACACACACAAATATATATATATATATATATATATAATTATTTTACTCCCTGCGAGGTTTTTACTCCTGTCCTAAGTGGTGGTTTTTACAGGAAGCTGAGTGACAGCAAGTCTTCTCAGATAGGCAGGACGCTTCAAAGTATCCAAATGAAATTTAACAATGTTGTGGTCAAGATTGTCCTGATTTTCTTCTAATCTACTCGTTCACTGAGTCTATTTTACAGGTCACTGGGAATAGTTCCAAGTGTTCCAGTTACGAGTGGTATCCTTGCCACTTTCGTGTTCCCCAATGTTTCCTGGTTATTGGGAATAGTTCCAAGTGTTCCAATTACGATTAGTATCCTTGCCACCTTCATGTTCCACAACGTTTCCTGGTTATAGGTATTATTTCAAAGTTTTACAGTTACGATTAGTATCCTTGCCACCTTCATGTTCCACAACGTTTCCTGGTTATAGGTATTATTTCAAAGTTTTACAGTTACGATTAGTATCCTTTCCACCTTCATGTTCCACAACGTTTCCTGGTTATAGGTATTATTTCAAAGTTTTACAGTTACGATTAGTATCCTTGCCACCTTCATGTTCCACAACGTTTCCTGGTTATAGGTATTATTTCAAAGTTTTACAGTTACGATTAGTATCCTTTCCACCTTTATGTTTCACAACTTTTCCAGGTTATTGAGAATAGGTCCAAGTGTTCCAGTTACGAGTGGTATCCTTGCCACTTTCGTGTTCCCCAATGTTTCCTGGTTATTTGGAATAGTTCCAAGTGTTCCAGTTACGATTAGTATCCTTTCCACCTTCATGTTCCACAACGTTTCAAGGTTATTGAGGATAGTTCCAAGTGTTCCAGTTACGATTGGATCCCTGCAATTTTTATGTCCCACATATTTTCCAGACCATTGAATATAGTTCCAAGTGTTCCAGTTACGATTAGTATCCTTTTCACCTTAATGTTTCATAACTTTTTCAATTCTCTTTCTCTTGGCATTGATCCAGTTTTTCGCTTCCTTTGATTTTCGCTCTGTGATCCACTGGAACGAAAAACTCCTCAAGATAACGAATTCTTTTTTTCTAGTTACTTTGCACTACATCTGATCTTTTCGTTCGAATTGTGTAAACCTTTTGTATCTCAAAGCTTCAGAGATTTGGATTCTTTTTATTTTCTAAGAGGTTCCGGTTTGTGCATATACCATTTATGATCGAACTTTTTTCTCTTGCACAATTCCTAGGGGATCACCTTTCCCACCCAGTCATGCAAGCTCTTGAATTCCTTCTTTTTTTTTTGCCAGTTTGTTGCATTTGATCAATAGGTGATAAACTTTTTCAACTCTATCATCACATAGCTTGTGTTTTTTAAGCAGGTAACAGTTGTAACAGTTCATACCATGTTGCTTTTCGTGTATATTTTCAATTTCCGTACCAAATTCAAATTCATGTGCAAATTCTTATATCTAATAAAAAGGAAATAATTGCCCGAAAATTACGCATTCATTTTTGCGTATATCATATACTTACGTGTTCCTATACGTCAATTGGCCAAGTATATAAAAATATAAAAAGAGGTGGGGACACGTGAAACTCTGAGTAACGGAAGGAATAATGTGAGGATTATAATTTAAAATTGTAGTTTTTCAACCTACTCTGTTTTTGAAGCATTGATTTCATTTTTGTTCCTGTTATGTCTACAGCGTTAAGTGCGTTGTTCGTTTTTTTCTTTAAATATCAAAAAGTTTTGCTGATGTACTTTTGTTTTACATTTAGAAACTTCAAAATATATTTAACAATTGTAATTTCTGTCTCCGTCTCCAGCTTCCACGTAACATCAACCAGCACCACACTAACTAAATGCTATTCAGTGTCAACTGGTATTTCTGTTGTCAACGCCAATTTCGTTTAAAACAAAAACGGAAAAAGCTACTTGACGGCGTTTTTTTATATGGTCCCTGGCAATAAAAACTGAATTCATTTAAAATTTATTATTTTTTAAAATGGCCGGAGACAGCCGAAAACGCTCAGAACCTCAAATCATTTGGACGATTTTTTCATTCATTTAATTTTCTTTTTTCTTTTTTAAATTTATAAATCCTTTCATCTTTCTTCTTTTTAATCCTCCATGCATTGATGAAAAACTGATGCCTAAATAGAAAAGTGTTTAAAAAGATGTTAACATTTCTATAAAAGTTCATTTGTCATCATTTAAAAATCTTCGCCATTCCTATAAACACATTTTAGCAAGAGGAATGTTTGTTATTGTTAGGGAAGATAGGTTGTAACGTATGTGTGTGTGTTTACGTCGAGTTGTTTCCTCGCTAAGTTTGTAAGGTCCCTCGCTAATTTAAAGGTGTGTCTCACTAATTGTAGTTAGGTATATAAAGGAGAGAAGTTTCAAGATGTCGAAGTCGAAATGTTTGTAGGAATAGTTTTTATTTGCAGCGTGGAAAATGTAGTTTGCGTTTGTGCTGCAAGTTTCGTAGGAAAGGTTGTGAGTGAGGAGACGAAATAGAGTTATGAGAAAGTTGAGAAGCAGCGCGTATCTTTGGACGTGCGAGGGATTGTGTTCGCTGTAGTTTAGCGAAAGTCTTTTTTGCCGTTGGGGGAAATAAACTTTGGAGTCACCGTGAGTTTTGTGCGTCTGGTGGATTTGGGGGAGAGGCGTGCGTTGTCGCCATTAAAGTGGCCCAGAGGTGAAATGAGAGCTAGGTGCCGAGAGCGGAATAAGGCATCGCATCGACATAGCCAATTTTGGGGGTGACATTAAGTTGTTCCTGTGGTGGCGTATTGAATGTATCTAATTCATATTCAACTGGGATTCCTTGGTCTAAGTGATAGACGCAAGGGATCCATAAATTAGATAGGTTCCCTCATGTGTCCATGCTGCTGCTGCTATTGAAGAACCGCCAGTGAGACGTCTGCACTGGACGGCGTTGTTCAGCCAAAGAGAGCGTGTTTGGCAGCTTACCCAATTTCTGCTGCCCGGGAAAGAGATACGGGATGAATAGGATAGGTCATCCTGATTGGGTGAAATTATGCGTCGAATTAAATTGCGCGCCAAACCAAAATACGAAATTTCCTTCCACTACAACATTATTGAGGTCTTCTCCAGGTGATCTACATGATATCAGTTCTGCTTTTCGGATAAAGATACCCTGGTAGGAATGTGTTGACAAGAATGGTGAACATGTGGAAACTATTTGAAATAATATTATAAAGGAGTTCCCATAAAAGTGTTAACATTTTTTAAATCAGCCTTGATGCGTAGGAAAAAACAAGAAGCTCTATATAAATATTCATAGCAATAATTATAATTTCTTATCATGTAAACGCCGCTTATATTTCAATTAGATTTAGTCTGACAGTTTAAATTCTATTTTAGGAATCATTAATTTTGTTAAGAGAGTCACTGATTAAATTTCCTTAGTATTTCAATTCGCTTTGTAGGCACCTGAAGATATTTAGTAATTGTGCGAAAGCAATTAAACATTCTCTTCATGCATCTATAAATTTTATAGGTCAAAGCGTCGTATTGATTGATAATGCAAGAGACAATCTTTTCGTTGAAGTCTTTGACTAATGGGAGGCTACATGAACACTTATAGAAAAGAAAAGAAAACTCTACTTATTTCAACAGACCGTCCCAGAAAATTCAGAGAGACAGAGAGAGAGAGACAGAGTGAAAGAGAGAGAAGAGGGATATATATATATATATATATATATATATATATATATATATATATATATATATATCGTCTACTGTGCTGCAAATTAGAGTCAGTTGGACAGTGTCTGTGAGGAAGGCAGAACCACGATGCAATTCATTCCCCCAGAAAGTTGGAAATGGCATGCTGTTTGCTATTCACACTGGAAATGCCGATACGAAGATTTCAGTGTGTTTTGGTGTCAATCTGATGACGGTGCAGAGAATTCGAAAACGGTTGGACGAGTCCAATGGTAATTACGAAGGTACAGCAGCTCAGAAGCCTCACTCTAATTTTTTTGGTAAGAAAAGAACTCCCGAATTTGTTGGTTGGATCAAGGTTATGATTGACAATGATCCCAGCAAATCAATCATCTTCATAGCCTGGGATTTGAAAGTAGCTGAGTTTCTTATCAAGTAGTGTATGAAGACATTCGATATTTTTCATACAAGATGAGAAATATCCAATTTTTATCTCAAGCAACGAACGACAAAAGGAAGAACCGCGCAGCAAAGTTTTGGCACAAACTCAATCATACACTCAAACGAACATTTCTGCTAGGATCAGATGGTGAGCTCACAAAAAAAACGTTTGTTCTCTCTGTCCCCACATGAAAACCAAACACCCAGTCCACATCATGGTATTTAATGGGGTCACAGATGATGGTGATGTTATGTCTCCATTTATCTTCCTACATGGCCTCAGATGTAACACAGAGATCTGCATCAAGTACCTAGACGAGGTAGTGCTCCCCTGGATCGAAAGGGTAGCAGAGGGAAGACCCTATGTCTGGCAACAGGACTCTGAGCTATGCTACACTAGCAGGAGAACCTGGTCTTGGCTGTCAGAAAATTTCTAGACCACATCACCTCAAATATCTGACTGTCCAACTCTGCAGACTGCAGTCCCTTTGATTATTATGTGTGGATGTGTGGTTGAGCGAGAGACCTACAAAACTCCGTGCAACACCAAAGATCAACTGAAGGCGGGGATATAACGGCAGCATTTACCAATTTAAACAAGGAAAACGTTTTAAAGGCTTGTAGGAGATTCCAAAGTTGTCACGAGACCGGGATTGAAGCGGAAGGCGCTTTCTTTGGACAAATTTAATCTATGGTATTTCAAGATCATCATCATCATCATCAAGTCCTGCTTATAACACACAAACTAGTTCATCTATCTATCTATCTATCTATCTCGCTATCCGTCTTTATCTTTTATTACTCCTGGCAGGTCTTCAAGACTGTATCCAGTGTCCATAGAGAGTTGATGAATGTAAGTCCTTGTAGGTCGGCCAGCATTTGCAAGTCCATGTGTAGGAGTTCATAAAAGAACGTTACTTATGAGTTAGACCTTATGTCACCGGCTCATTAAGGTTCGTCCAACTTAAATGGTTTGTGAGATGGAAGGTTAGTGGCCGTACATCTGTTGTTTCGTAGGGTATTGCTTGCTTCCAGGATTTGTTCAAAACAGCACGTAGCATTTTTGTGTAATTAATCTCGAGCTTTTTCACCATGCGTTTCAGTAGCCTCCAAGTGGTCCAGCTATACAGTAGTATAGACACAGCAATACCTTGAAATAAATTTTATTTTATCAAGAAAATCAGATTTCCATATGATCGATAACCTATCGATAAAAGTACACGCTTTCGCAATGCGCATGTTTACTTGGCTTGGAAAAAATCTATCATTGCTGCCATCGGAGGTGTTGAAATGTTTTTCTGTGCTCATGCTTTAAAATCACTAAAGTGATCATTTGATATGAAAGAATCATAATCATTTTTTATATATCATATCATTTGATAAGAAAATATCCGCCATTGCCGCCATTCGAGGTATTGAAATTTTTTCCGTCCTCGTGCTTTAAAATCAATAAAAATTTCAAGATATTCTCATGTAATTTTGGCAAAGTGAGATGACAGAGTTATCGTTATTTTTGTATAATTTAGACAATAATTCACCCATTGCATTCTCTCTCTATATATATATGTATATAAGTTAGGATCGCATTTGCAATCATCGGATTATTGGTTCAATCCGACAAGCACATATGCAAAAACCGACGGATACCAAACTCCGTTGACTCTCTGTCTACGCGATCCTGACTTAGATGTATATGCTCTATCACTGATATTGAGCACTATTTATAAACTATATTATCAATATATATATATATATATATATATATATATATATATATATATATATATATATACTGTTCCTAGATAGATAGATAGATAGATAGATACTGTCAAGCCACACTGATGAGTTCTGATAGAACGAAACAGATCTGTCTGTGGATGACTATATATATATATATATCGGCATATAAGATGCATTTGGAAAATAACCGCTCATTGCAATCTTTCTAAGTTCCATTGCTGCTGATTTCAAACGTCAGTAGATGATCCTCTTGCAATAATCCCAGTTAATGGGATGCTATGTGATATAAGCAGAGAATTATTTTAAAGTTAAAGATTTGCACTACTTGGACTTTTTCTGCTGGACGAAATGCCAACAAAAAAAAAGTTAGATAGGAACTACACAAGGATGTTACGTACTGTTTTGAACAAATCCTGGAAGTAGCACCCCACCAAACAGCAGCTGTACGGCCACTTATCTCCCATCTCACAAACCATCCAAGACGAACAAGACATACTGGACAAGCCAGAACGAATACATAAGCAACGTTCTCTTTTGAATTTCTACACATGATCACACCAGTGTTGGCCGACATGATGATCTGCTTGTATCTCAGAATCCCAGAGAATTTTATGCGTCTTATTCTCCTGGACAGATTCTGGTTTGTACATATGACCAAATTTCAGTTTCTTGCACAATTCTCAGTGAATCGCCTTTCCCACCCAGTCGTGTCAAGTATTATACTCCTTTTGCTACATTCGCCTACTATGTAATTAATCGTTTCATCTTTGTGACCACATAATGTACACTTGCGACTCTGTTGAGCATAATCTATTTGGGTTTTAATTTTTAAAAAAATGGTCTTTATGACATTGTTTGGTACTGCTGTCCGTAGAGATTTAGTTTCTATCTTTAGGCCTTTTTTTTGTAGCTACGTCCAGGTTTTCTTGTGCGAGATTTCCCCTATTTGTCGCTTGAGATATCCATACAGTTTTTCCCCCGTTTCTGTTGCCAAGTTTTTGTTGTTGTTCTTTTTGTCCTGCTGTTGTCAATGTTGTTACTGGCCGCTGTAATTACTCTTTACTTACTTACTTGAAACAATATGACTGCCAAGAATTATTGGTATTAGATAGAAATACTTGAAACCACATAACTGTGTACCAATGAATGATTAATATCTAATGGAAATAGTTACGTGAAACCATTTGTGTATAGATCATTATTTTTAAAAAGTGCAATTTATTTAGTTTTGTTTTTTATTTATTAGCTTGTAAAACCACTTTCATGGATCTGAATACAATTGGTTTTTGCACAGTTACCAATGGGTTGTTTTTCCCGCGTAATAATCAACTTTTCATTTACTTATTTATTTTATCTTATTTTATTTTATCTTTATTTTATATATTGTTTATGATGTCCCGAAAGTGCCACTTTTTCCTTCCTTTGTACATTTGACTCAAGCAGTCATCTTTTTATCCTTATTCAATTTTGCTTTGAAATTTTTTTCTCTAAAGAATTGCGTACATGCGACCATAATAAATGATTTAATATCCCTTTTCAAATTCTTTGTTTTGGAAAATCGGATTCATATTTTTTTTTAAGTCTAAAACAAGTTCTTTCTGTTTTATGAATGCATCAGTATCTTTTCATGCCTTTGAAGTTGATATATATATATATATATATATATATATATACGTATTGTTGATGGTTTTATTATAGTTCTTGATCTATTTGAACCGATTGTTAGTGCTTTTCGTTACTATTTCATTGGAGTTATAATGTGCTTTCACATCATAAGAAACTGGTGGAGATAAAGTGACAAGTGTGTTTCGTAATCTCCCCTCAAAGAATCTGTTATTCAGTGACACACTGGGGAGAGATTACCGTGATTACGGTGACTGCATATTTTATAATTGTGGAGTTTGATCTCTCCAGTCTGACTATAGTTCTATTGTCACGGGGTTATACATTTCCTGTGCTATACTTCTTGAGTTCTTATAGTGTAAGTTTTCCTTCTCATTAAAATATTTCACCACACATACACCAATTTAAAATTCTCGACACTTCTTCATTTAACGTAAGTGTAGGAATTGAAATATTTTTTTGACTGGGGAGAAGGCGGAAACATGTGAATTTTATTTTTACCTAAAAACTCAGGATCAAACTTCAACTTTTTAATATTTATGCTTTTAAACGGATTTCATCGCCCAAATTCGAATTTGTAAGAATTAATTCTTTCATTTTTAAACTTCGAAGCCTGAACTTCAAATCCATCAATTATTTTTTATTTCTGCTTTGATTTTATTTCTTTACTAATTAACCTTTTATTTAATTATTGACTTTTTTTCTTTTCTTCTTTTTTTTGGGGGGTGGGGGTCCTTTTACTTCTGTTTGTATGATTCTTCTTTTGCTATTTCTTTGAAAAAATTTCAGTATTTAAATATTTACAAAATATGGAAAATATAGTTTTTCTACTTTTGGTTTTGATATCTATATACATTCAAAATATTTATACAAAAATAGTTGTTTTAGCTTACCACCTACTTGTAGAATTCATTACTTTTAGGTCTTTAGTAAACATTATATATATATATATGTGTGTGTGTGTGTGTGTGTGTGTGTGTGTGTGTGTGTGTGTGTGTGTGTGTGTGTGCGTGTGTGTGTGTGATATGTGCGTATGTGTCTGTGTGTGTAGAGGTAACATATATATGTACATATAGGAAGAGGTAATATATGAGCATGTATATATAAATATATATATATATATATATATATATATATATGCAAAGTCGGGCAGAAATACTAGGGATACATACAACTATGGACAATACATAAATCAATTCCCCCCGAATACGATAAAAGTAATACGGGAATTCGAACGGATCCAGAAGAAAATATGTAGACATAAAATGTCTATTATGTTTAATGAAATTTGCGTTAACGAAGAAATGCTGCCTAAACATACATATATATATATATATACATATGAAGAGGTAATGTATATATATATGTGTGTGTGTGTGTGTGTGTGTGTGTGTGTGTGTGAAGAGGTAACATATATATGATGAGATAATATATGAGCTTGTATATATATAAATATATATACATATGAAAAAGGAATATATATATATATATATATACACACATATGAAGAGGTAATATATGGGAACCCAACAGTTCAGTTGAAGATGTAAACCTTTAGACAACCAACACAAAGTGATTTACTTATAGTCGTGAAGGCTTGCGTCGGTTTGATTTGGTGTAGTTTATTCATTTAATGTCATATCAACTCCTTATGGGCTAATTAATGCCGAAATTTGCTTCATTTCTGAAAGTTTTATTTCAATCCTAGATATATTTTCAATGTTCCGTTGCATTTTAATTAATTGCGCATTTTCATGTCTATAGCTCTCGGGTGTGTCGGGCATCCCTTCATTGCCATTACTCCCAGGTCCACTCCGACCCAAAGAGATAGTACCAATTAGTGATCTAGCAATGGGTCAAATAAATTTGTTTTAAAATTATTTCTATTGGATAAGAATATTTGAAACTATAAAACTGTGTGCAAACAAATGATGCTTATTATTAAATATGAATAATTATTTGAACCAAAATTTAACTGTGTGCAAATTATTTATATTAGATAGGAATACTTTATATCATACAATTGTGTGCAAACAAATGTCGATTGACAAATACAAATGCTCAGTGTAATAATAGGGCAGACAGGGTTTTAGCTTTGGTAAAAGAACCGGCGCAAAAGAAGGAAAAAAACCCTATTGGGGTATGGGGCTAGCAACTCAACCCCAGAAAAAACTTACTTTACATTAAAACCGTAATACCATCATAGATACTGTGTCGTTGCTACACTGTGACTCTCAAGGCCATGAAATATTGGCAATAGAGAGGAACGCTTGAAACCACCTATATACAAATTATTAACATTAAGAATAATAACTTAAAGTTGTTATTGTTTACAAATAATTCAAATCATTATTTAAAAGAATATGATTGCTTGATAAATAAAAAGACTGACTTCGGTTGTAAATAACTTGACAAGTGTTGACATACCACAAAACCAACTAAATTCATCGAGATCTAATAACGAAATTAGAGGAGACCTCGTTGTGTTCTGGGCTGTGAGATTATTATAAGTGAGTTTGAACTCCAATCGCACTATTACGTTCAATTTGGGAACTGATACAGACTATGGCGAAAGCAGGAGGAAGAAAAGGGTTCATGCCTTTCACAAGGATACTATATATATGTGTGTGTGTGTGTGTGTATGTGTGTGTTGAAATTATCACTTTAGTCTGAACAAAATATTATCATAGGGACCTGAATTATCAACCCTAACCCCTTTGTTTTATAATGGTCAGTTATGTGTCCCTCGTTTCTACTAAATTGTTTTTGTTGGGGTCTTTTGTGGTTACTATAAAAATGAACGTACTTTGTCAAATGTGTGTTTGTTTCCTTTTTGATTTTTCTCCCAGCTCGGACATGAAATTGATTACATGCATCCACTCACACAAAGGTACGTTTAAGTTTACTATTTGTAATCTTTTATATATATATATAATTTCAGCAGTTCCATTATAAATTTATTTCAGGTCTACTAAATGACCTTCATCCTATGGAATTAAATACATTTATGCTTTGAATACGATATAGACACTCCTACCTTGCTTCCAGCGAGAAGAAAATTTAAAAAACCTTTTAATTTCTTAAGAAAATTATTCGTTGGAAATATCATTATTTGTTAATAAATATAATGTTTATGCTTTTTATTTTAAAGAACTCGTTACTTATAATTTAAATTACTACTGATTTTTTTTTAAATCGGTGAATATCGAAAGGTTTTACTAGTGAGTTGAGATTCCTGGAGATTCCTATTCACCTTGGATTACTAATTAATAGTCTAACCTTTAGATTATTTTCTTCGGATTATATATATATATATATATGTGTGTGTGTGTGTGTGTGTGTGTGTGTGTGTGTGTGTGTGTGTGTGTGTGTGTGTGTGTGTGTGTCTTTGGTTTTAAAGAAAACTAACTTTTTATTCAAAAAACGGTAGGTGTGTTCTTATTTATGAGCAATAATGCAATTTACAAAACTTGATCGGGCACACGATCATTTATTTATGGGTCATAATACATAAAGAAGACACGGTTTTGATGTAATTATTTTCTTTTTTTAAAAAAACGAGTTTCCTACTGTTAAATTCAAACCTTGAAAATGACCATTGAGGGTTTAAAATGACCGGAAAGAAAAATGTGAACAAATTCTCTACAAATGAATGAAGTCATGTGAGACGAGGGGAAAATTAGTAAAAGAATTAAAAAAAAAACAATCTTTGTCTCTGCAGCGGTCTTAAATAGAACTTTTTTCTAAAGAGATTATATATATATATATATATATATATATATATATATATATATATATATATATATATATGTATTTCTTTTTTAGGAACATTATATATATATATATATATATATGTGTGTGTGTGTGTGTGTGTGTGTGTGAGTGTGCGTGTATCTGTGTGTGTGTGTATTCCGAAGCCATCCTGAGGTTGCGGGAAAAGAAGGCTCATACCTTTCCCAAGAGTATTTAGTCCGAAAGTGGACGTAATGGCGCGCCTGGAGTTCGAACTTGTTTACTACGATGTAACTGTTTGACGTTTAGCCACAATGACATGGGATCTCCCCACATTACATTTGGTAGTGAGACTAGTTTGTTTACCATAGTTTCACACCAAGGCACTAACTCCAATGAACTTAGAACTCGCTACATTTGAGTAACGAGACTTGCTTGCCAAATACTGATTTACGATGAGGTGCCTTCGGCAACAAGGATCGAACTTAGCACACTCGATTGTCGTGACTAGATTTCTAAATACTGCTTTAAGACGAAACGCCAATAATAATAACAATCAAAGCCACAACATTTAAGTAACGAGACGATTGAGCTCACCCCCACTCAGTTGCACTCACTTTTTTTCGAGTATTTCTCATTTGTTTTCCATATAATGTCCAGTGAAGTTTTTTACATGATTCTCACAAGGACTTATAGATCTCTGTGACCAGTTTACTGTGAATTAAATGTTTTGTTGTTATTTAAGTCGGTGGAAAAAGAGAAGGGTTTTATAATATTGTTGTTCAAAGGCCGCGTTGGCTGGTTACTTATTGATCAATTATAAGCGGTTTTAAAGGTGAGAGCAGTCGTGAAGTGGATTTAGAGAAAATCTGGGCTGCTCTTTGATTTTCACGTCTGTTCTCGTTTTCATATTTACGCATCGATGGCCCGTGCTGCCGACATCTTTTTAACTGTGGTCCCGACAAGAAAGATATCCTCTACAAACAGTTTGTTTGTCAGTGTTTACCTCCTGATTTCTTTCTTAAAATCAGTGCGCCACAAAAAGAGAGAAAGAAGAGACAAAAACTGAATTTTCTGTCCGCCAACGTGTGTCGTTCTATAAATGTGTGTCCTTCTATAGATACTTAAATTATCCACTAAGATTTGCTTGCCTTGTCAGCAAGAGCATAGAATACGTTGATTGTACTCCCTACAGATAGATAAGATCACCACCCCCCAAAAAAATCCGGACCCCGCCCTGAGTATGATACTAAATTGAATCCTCTAAAGAAATAACTACACAAAATATGTAACATATGAATGCGATTCCTTAACTTAAAATAGCTCTAAATAGTTGACATGCCTTTAAAATAAATCAATCAATGAACGAATTGTTCTGGAGTTTCAAGGAATGTGGAGTATGCCTTCTTTGCTATTACTCCCAAGTCCACTTAGACCCGAAATCGCAGTATCTGTTAGAGTCCCATCTATGAGTCAAAAAGATCTGTTTGAAGATTATTTGTATTACTTAGGAATACTTGAAACCATATAACAATGAGCCAATCATTTGTATCCATAACACTTACTTAAAGCTATGGGCAGCGCATCAGTTTAATAATCCAACATTTCAATTAAAAATATGATTGTTTACAAAGGATTATTATTTGAAGCGGCATATCAACTCCTAATGGGTTACTTAATGCTGTAATTTTCATTACTTTGAAAAGCTTTGTTTTAGTTTATTTGTTTAACTGCATATCAACTCCTTATGGGTTATTTAAGGCTAAAATTTAATTCCTTTCTAAACGTTTGACTTATCTAATTAGTCATATATTTTCAATGTTCCATTGTTTTTAAAAAAAATAAAATTCTATTTGTAAATTGTTATATTTCTCTATTGTACAAATAATTTGCCCAGAGTTAAATGATATCAAATAATAATCCTAAGTAAACAATTAAATGATATCAAATAATAATCCTAAGTCAACAATTAAATGATATCAAATAATAATCCTAAGTCAACAATTAAATGATATCAAATAATAATCCTAAGTAAACAATTAAATGATATCAAATAATAATCCTAAGTCAACAATTAAATGATATAAAATAATAATCCTAAGTCAACAATTAAATGATATCAAATAATAATCCTAAGTAAACAATTAAAACTTCAAGTAACTATTTTTAATATAAATAATTTGCACACAATTATACCGCTTCTTTGGTTTAGTTTGGTTTCTTTCTTTAATGGCATAACAACTCTTTTTAGGTTATTTAATGCCAAAGCCATTCTCCTAGAAGAACAGTAGTGGTACTATTTAACCCATAGCTGGGAGAATAAGGGGGTTCATACCTTTCCCAAGGGTATTTGCCCGAAAGTGAAAGTCATACCACGACTGGAGTACGAACTCGCGTACTACGATTCCGCAGCGATTTAACCATTACACCACGAGGACACCCCCTATACCGCCTCTAGTATTCCTATTTAATATTGAGAATTTATATACTATTATAGGATTTCAATACTTTCAAGCAAATATATAGTTTCAAGTCACTAATAATAATTATTGCTTCAAGTAACTATTCTTAATACAAATAATTTACAGTTATATGACATCAAGTATTTCAATCGAATGCTAATAATTTTCAAACAGTTTAGTTTGACTCATAGATGGGGCGCTAACAGGTACTACTACTCCAGGTTAGAGTGAACCTGGGAGTAATGGCAATGATGAAGTACTCAACACATGCCAGAGTTTCAGAACTGGAGCCTCACTACCGGATAGAGTTTAATGTCATACCAAGGATACTCCTTATAGTGAAGGTCTTACCCCTCGGCAGAAGATAGAGTCAGCATATTCATAGCCCCACCGACTAGGCGGAATATTGATCTGGGTTGCCAACCCAAAGAATCAATCAATAAACAATTCAAGCTCACTACTTCCTCGAAACATCTTCTTCTGTAAATGAGATTTTAACCAAAAGGTATATTCCTGTAGTACCTAAATACCCTGACGCGTCTCTGACCGGAGTTCTCATAGCTATTCCCTATTCCGAAAAATCAAAATTTAACTCTGTGGGTGCCATTTTTGAGAACATGCAACAGGACGAGACCAGCAAACTAGAGACAGTGTCAGTTGAAGACTTCCAGCACTGTTTCATGGAGAAGTAAACAACATCTCCGTCTGTTTGGTTTAATTTGGTTGGGTTTTATGGCATATCAACCCTTATACGTTATTTTATGCCAAATCCTATATATATATATATATATATATATATATAATTTGTAAACTCCTTTTGTCGATAACGTTTTTAAATGAGCCTGAGCGCATTGATTTTTCACACATTTAAATGGTTTCAAGTATTGCTATGTAACAGTATTAATTTTATTTAACATCTGTTAACTGTTTGCACAGGTTTAGATATGATTTTGAAGTAATTTTATTTTGAAAGAGGTTTGAACAAACTTTTTTTGCACACAAGTATTGCTATTCTTTCTACAGTTACATGGTTACAATTATTGCTTTCCAACTCTAATCAGTCTTTTTAATATTAATCATTTGTTTGCATACACTGAAATGGTTGCAAGTATTGCTATTTAATACTAATTATTCTACTGAGCACTATTCATTCGTTTGTACACATTTAAATGATTCCAAGTATTGCTATGTATCACTAAGAATTCAATTAAAAATCAGTCATTTGTTTACACCCAGTTAAATGGTCAAAGAGTTCAGTTTCTCGCAAATCAGTTTAACATAAGGCATTTGTTTTTACACTGTATAAACATCAAACAGTTCTATTTGGCCCGTAGATAAGACTCTATCAGGTGCTTCCTCTCCGGGTCATAGTGGACCTGGAAGCAATGGCAATGAAAAGGTAGTTTATATTCCCCAGATCATCGTGACTGGAGCCTCAACATCAGATTGCTTCGTGTCATATCCAGGAAACTCACGGGGGGTGCAGGGGGGTCTTGCCCCTCTGCAGAGATGCAGTCGGTGTATCCTACAGCACCCCCCGCTTCCGTTTGTGTGAATCTTTCCAAGGAAACTATTTTAAAGGAAATAAAATTGATTTGTTATTAACTTGATAATAACAAATTTTACGCAATCTTTCTCATTATTTAAACCGACCACCTTGTATGAGCTTCGACTTATTCAAGATGAAACAAACGGGTTTGCCGTAAATTATCACTTATAGCCTATCTGGTTGGTGAAGCATAGAATACAGCAACTGCGTCCCCTTCAGAGGAATTAGACTCCTATCCATCAGCACTCCAAAAAGCGTGGTCTTTGGTATGACATTAAACTGCTTCCGATGATGAGGCTACAGTTTAGGAATGCTCAGGTGTGTTAAGTACTCTTTCATTGTCATTACTCCCTGGTTCACTCTGACCTTGTGTGATAATACCAGCTAGGATCCCATCTATGGATCAAATAAATCTGTTTAAAGATTATTCGTATTCGATTGAAATACTTGATACTAAATAACTGGAAATTATTTGTATTGAAAATAAGTACTTGAAACTAATGATTAGTATCAGTAACTTGAAACCCTCAAACAGTTTGTAAACAAATGAATTTTTAATCGGAGTAATTACTTGAAACCATATGATTATTAGCATTTGATAGAAATACTTAAAAACATATAACTGCGTGCAAATTATTTGTATTAGATAGGAATACTTGATATTATATAAACTATGTGCAAAACAACCATAAAGAAATAACTACGTAAAATTGTGAATATAAATGTATGATGAACGCAGTTACATAACCTCTTGGCATAAAATAACCTTGGACGGGTTGATATGCCATTAAAATCCATAAATCTGATAGGAGGGCTGGCTGAAAATTTCATAGATTGACCAAGATACTCTCATTGATTGTGTGACCAAATGAGATTTGTTTTTCAACGAAGTCCCCTTTGCTGTTTACATAATTCTTCCATTGGTGGTTTATACTTAGATCCCATGGGTCAAAAAGTCAATAACAAGAGATACAGGGTAATCATATGAATTTTTCAGCCCACCCTCGACGAATATGTGAACAGATTCGAAAATAATGATTGCATTGCCAACGTATTACCAGTGTATTACCAGTGTATTACAGACCCTTTGAACATACTATAAACTAGTCAAAATCGTCAATATCCTTCAAAGTGTTGCAGATTTTATTTTCATCAGTACATTTTCTAAGTTTAGTCTGGTACAGGGAGTCGATTTTGTGGTTTTCTATCAGATAATACTCGGCCTATTAATTAACAAGATAGATGAATTAGTACGTAGCCAGGCACAAAAACATTATATTATCACACTGCATCAGATCGCGGGGCTTCAGTTTTTGATCAATGAAAGATGTATAGTCACCCGTTCATCGCAATTACTCTCATGTCCACTCTGACTTGAAGTGGTAGCACCTGTTATGGTTCCATCTATGGGTCAAATAGACTTTTTTAAAATCTATCAGATAGGAATAATTGAAGCCATTAAAGTATACAAACAAATGTTTATTCTAATTAAGTAGGAATTGTCATTTGAAACCGCACGACTGAAAAAAAGAAAGAAAAACTGACTATAACATAAGATAACGAAGGTTAACATGCCTTACTGGAGGCAGGGACTTACTTTTTGTCTTTTGTAATCGAATCATTGAAAGATTATTTTCGTTTATATTTCCAATAACATTTACATTATTATCATTTTTCTTTTACAGAGTTTTAACATCAACTCTAACTGGTCGTGTTTCACCGCAGTCTGAGTGACAGCAAATCTCTTCAGATCTCTAGAACTCTTCTAAATATTCTGGTTGTGGTTTAACAGTGCTGTGGTCTATTTGGTCTCGATTCTTCCTCTGATCTCCAGGTTCACTTAGTTTATTTTCCCGATTCTTGAGAACTGTTCCAAGGGTCCAACTACGATTGGTATCAACATCATTTTCATGTTGCACAACTTTAACTCTTTGGCAAGATCTTGATATTTGTCCACTTTTGAACTTTCTTTTATTTTCACTGCTGGAAGGGTAAAATACGCTAAAAGACAAGTTCTTTTATTCTTTTTAATCAAAACGAGATCTTGTCCTCTGATTTGGATTTGGTATATCTATTTGTATTTCAAAATCGCAAAAAATATTATACGTTTTATTATCGAGAACAGATTCTAGTTTGTGCTTATATCATTGGTCAACATTGTGAAATTTTATTCCAAGATGACCACTTTTCCTAACCAGTCATGGTTGCTCTTGTGCAAATTTGCTTATTATGTGATTTTTTCATTTCTCTCAGCACATAACCTACACTTTCTATTTTCCAATGTATTATCTATTTTTGCTTTAATATGATTAGTTCTTAGGATATTGTTGCGCTGCTATTAAAATAGATTCAGTTTCTCTCTTTAATTTCCCTCTTCGTAACAATATCCGGGTCATCTCGAGTGCAATTTCCTTACTTTGTCGCTTGAAGTATCTATACAGTTGTTTTTCTTTCCATTTTGCTTTTCTAGAATTTTGATTATTGTTTTCCTGTTCGTCCTTAAGTTATTTCCGTTGTTTTTCACTATTACAGGCTGCTGTGACCAATCTCTATTTATTCATTTATTTATTTATTATAATTATTTCACTCTTTTGAGAGTTTTTCACACTAGCGTTAGCTGATGGTTTCTCGTTGGAGTTTGAGTGACTGCAAGTCTCCAGGACTCTCCTCAGCATTCTAGCTGATCTTGATAATGCTGTTGTCTTGATGGTCTCCATTTGTCCTCTTATTTCCAACTCTTCCAATCCCTTTATCAATCCTTTGGAGATTGTTCCAATTAAGTTATACTCACCATTTTTAACTGGTGGTCTCTCGCTGGAGTCTGAGTAAACTTAAGTCTCCATCCAGGGACTCTTTAAGTATTCTAGCTGATTTTAACAGTGCTGTAGACTGGATGGTCTTGATTTTTCTTCTGATCTCAAATTCTCTAGTCTCTGTTCCAAGTGCACCAACTACAATTGGTATCACTGTCACCTTCATGTTCTACAGCATTTTCAACTCTCTAACAAGGTCCAAGTATTTACCTATCTTTTTGTTTTCTTTTATTTTCACTCAGTGGTCTACCAGAACGGCAAAATTCACTTGATTAAAATTTCTTTATTCTTTCTTTTTCTTTTTCTTTTTTTTTTTTTTTTTTTGCCTGGTCTTCTACCCAAAATTCTATTATCCGTTTTTATGCGTTTCATTTTCAATGATAGATTCTGGTTGGTGCATATACCATTTGTTAGTATTGTAAAATGTTATTCTCTTGCACTGTTCCTAGTGAATCCCCTTCCCCACTCGGTCATGCCTAGTTTTGTACTCTTATTTGTGTTAGTTTGCTGCATTCGTTTATTATGTTACTGACCATTTCATATCTGTCTCCTCATAACCTACATTTCCTATTCCGATGTGTATTATCAATTGTTATATAATTGGTCTTTATGGGTGATATTCAATTCAGTTTCTCTCTTAAGGTTTCCTTTTCATAGCAATGTCCTTCTCGTAGACAATTTCCCCAGTTTTTCAATTGAAATATCCATTCCGTTTTCTTTTTCATTTTCGCTTTCTAGATTTTCTTGTTTTCCTATTTATCCTTCTGTTGACATTGTCGTCGTAAGTAGTTTTTTCTTAGTTTTTTTGTCTATTACTCGAGTCCTTGAATTTTTGTATCAATGTAAAATCCTCAATCCTGGCGAGTGTTCTTCTTCCTTTTCGTGACATTTAGAGTCTGTCTCTATCATCTCTTTAGTGTAAAAGGTGTTGTGCATCGTATTCAGTTTCCTTTGTCTTTTGGTCTAATTGTCTGAGTTCTTCCCTTGTCCATTTTAAGAATGATCCCGACTATCTTACAAAGGAGACAACTCAATTGCTTATTCTTCAGATGAGATTTCAGCTGCTGTGCTACTTTTCTTACTTTTTGATTTCTGTTTGTCTGCTTCCAATATTCCAAAGTATTCGTCGTTTTCTTTTTCTTCAAGTCTTCTGATGCTTTCATCATTTCCTATTTCTATCCTTTCCGTTTTTTCGCTTTGCCCCTTTTTTCTCATCAGCATGACACGTTTTTCAATGTCAAATTCCATTCCTATATCCTGATTGTATGTTATTATCGTTTGTGTCTTAATACTTTTATATCATCCAAATACATGAGGTAGTTTATCTCTTCCCGTGACTTTGCAAATTTATAACCTCCTTTGTATTTAATAAGTGTATAATTCAGTGGCATCATTTCTATCACAAATAGTAATGGCAAGAGTGAATCCCTCTGAAAGATGCCTCTTTCGGTTTGTTTGTTGTTTTGTTTTTGTTTTTTTTTTTTATCTCAGCCAGTGTTTGTCTTCCTGTCGCGAATTCCATTTTCCTGTTTTTCATCGCTTTCATCATGAACTTTATATGTTCCTCGGATATTCCAAACATTTTCAAACATTCTATTATCCAAGGTTTCGGAATCATATCATCGGCCTTTTTGTTATCTATCGATGCCATGGCTACATTTTTCCGCCTTGTTCTTGACTCCTTACAGTTGTGCTGATCTATAAATAATAGGTTATCTGTTCATCTTGTTCCCTCGAGGATATTCTTTCTGATCTTCTGAAAATAGTCCGCAGCATTCAAGCGATATATATATTTCTTCTGTGATCTGTGCGGTTAGGATTTTCCGCTTCATAGGTAAACACGTTATTGGTCTGTAATTGTTGTGGGTAGTTCCTTTTTGGTGGGATCTTTCTGGATCAGGGTTGTTTTCCTTTTCGGATATTCTTGCTTCTTCAAGGCATTTACTCATTTGTTGAAACAATCTCTCGAATGGAAGTTAATTTTTAAACCAGAATCCATGTATGCCACCGTGGCCTAGTTTGTTTTTTATTTGTTTTGTACTTTTTTTTAGTGTTATTCTGATTCCAATTGTATGCCTGCCTTGGGGTCTACTTCAAATCCTTGCAATTCTTTTTTCATGTTATTCATCCATTTGACCCTTCTGTTATGTTCTTTCTGTTTCCATGACTTGCTTCAAAAATATTTTATTTCCTTTGTATTCGGTTATTCATTTGTCTTTATGCTTTCTCCGTCGATTCTCCGCTGGTAGAATTTCCTTTCGTTATTTTCGAAGATCCTCTTTTTGTTGTTCTGCTTAATTGATTTATTCCCGCCAATTGTCAGGTTTGTCTGCTGTTGTCTTTTTTCGGTCTTTCAATCATTGTTTCCTTATGTATTTTTCTTTCGTTAGTATTTTCACTTGTTTTTGTTTCTTTATTTGTTTTTATTGCTTCAGCTTTGGTATCCGTCGGAGCTCTTTAGTGAGGATACCAATTTTGTCATTGCCTAGTTCTGCCTCCATCATAAATGAAGTCATTTATTTTGGTGATATTGGCCGTTGTTGTATTTTTCAATAATGTACTTTCTTGCTTTCTTACTTGATTTTTTTCAGTCTTGATTCCTTAAAGATGATAATTTCCCCTTCTTTTCGGTCGTGTTTTTTTTGTTTTGTTTTTTGTTAATTCTACAGCGTTTCTTTCATCTTGTGTTGCTGTGTTGGGTTCCGTGATATTTTGGTTTTCATTATTTTATGTTTCAGCCCATTTAGAGGTTCCTTCTTGAACATATTCTTCTCAACTTACCTGTCCCCATACTTCTATAATTTTGAGATCAGAAAATCAACCTTTCTTATTCGGCAAATTTTTCACTTGCAGATTCTTCCCAAATTTTGGTCATTATTTCCCTATAATCTCTAAGTGAAGGATCATTTTAAAAATTGCAGATTTCTGTTCTCTTAGTTTTTATCTTATCTGGTGTCTCTCAAATGCATTTATACTTCGGCCTTTGTTTATGTACCTAAAATTAGAGCAGCCAACAAAATTCGCAAAATGACGACTGGATGTTCCATGTTGATTATAAGAGGAGCACGTGTCGATCATGATGTCCAAGTTTGTCATCTGAGTTTCACGTGGACCCCCACACATGGATGTGCAAGAGTGGGACGACCAGCACGAACCTACATACAGCAGCTGTGTGAGGACACGGGATGTAACCCTGAAGACCTGCCGGAGGCGATGAATGATAGGGAGAAATGGCGAGAGACGGTCAGGGATATCCGCGCAGGCGGCGCGACATGATGATGATGATATTTGACATTCTTCCTGATTCTTATGTTGCGACTATACCAAACCCAAAAGTTGATTATTATTTTTTGTGCTTCCGTCACAGAGGTGACTTTGTATCCTTCTAAGAAAGAAGAACCTTCGGCGGGCGACAAAAACTTACGCTTTTTGATTTAAGATTTGTAATTTTTTAGTCCAATAATCCCGTTTTTATAAATCAGACTTTGTGGATTGATCTTATACCTATCGATATCGATTAATCAATAATATTCTTATTGCCTTTTTTCCTCTTCTTCACTCCCCTACTTTTTTTTTACATTTTCTATTTCTTGATGATTTATAGCGTTCCTATCTTTTCATAATATAAACTGTTCAAATATTTACAAAATTTAAGAAAATAGAGCTTACCGCTATTTTAACAGAACTGTGTTTTTAAAAGTAAAAAGCATTAACAAAATTACCAAAAAATAGTTAAACAAGACTTTCGGTTTACCAATACATCTTTTCACGACAAACTCTGTTCTGCTGCTATTTTCTTATTTCCAACTTACTGCAGAAGGGGGGAGGGTGAAAAGATGAAATCGGGGGTTCCAAAATGCATACCAAATAATCTTAAATTTATCATTCGTTTTTATATTTTGTTATTAAAATTTAAAAAAAAACCATCACCCTATCAGTGAGGCCGAAAATACGCCGACAACATCTTCAGTAACCCCCCACCCACCAAAAAAGGGGTTCCTAAACTGCATCCGATAGTGAGGCAACTTTGAGTAGTGTGGAGTTACCACTTAATTGCCTTTACTTCCAGGTCATACCAAGAGAAGTTGTATCTGTTATTGTCCCATCTGTTAGAGATAAGGAAGAGTTTACTTAAAATGATTGGGAAAATACAATTTTTGTATTGGAAACCACAATTGTTAAACTTACTTCGGCATAAAATAACCCATTGCTGCATTCGCTATTTATATGATTGACTGTTTCGTTTCTATCAACACATAACCTACACTTGCAATTTTGTTGCGTCTTATCTATTTTTGCTTTACCTTGATCCTTATGGCATTATTCTATGCTGTTATCAGAAAAGATTCAGTTTTTCTCTTACGGTTTCCCTTTCTTAGCTATAACCAAGTTTTCTCGTGGGAGATTTCAGTTGTTTGTTGCTTGAAATATCCATACAGTTGTTTTTCTTCCCATTTTTGTTTTCTAGTTATTGTTGTTCTGTTGATCCTGTTATTATGTTGTTTCTGGTCGCTGGGATTATTCTTTCTTTGCTCTTTTTTATATTGTTTTCAAGTCGTCTTATCGATGTATCAACGCTATCTTCAGTACTTGCGAATCCTCTTCCTCCTTCTTTTCTTGACCTATATAGCCTGTCTATGTCATCTCTATGATCTAAGGCTTTATATATTGTCACGGGTTTTCTTGTTCTCTTATCGATTTGTTAAAGTTCTTCACTCATCCACTTTAAGAATAGTCTTTTACAAGAAGGACAGCTCCGGTATTTATCCCTTTGATGAAGTTTCGGCGATATAGTCTGGTTTCGATTAGTTTCCTCGTTCTCCTGAGATGCTTGTGTTAAATTTTATCTTTCATCCCCGCTTGATTGATATTGTCCGCTTCCAATATTCCCAAGTACTTGTAAGTTTCTTTTCCTCCGTTTTGATTTTTTCTTGATTTGGTATTTCTATTCCTTTCGTCGTGTGTCGTTTTTCGTTTCTCATTATTAGCATGGCACATTTTTCTATGCCAAATTCCATCCCTATATCTTCACGGTATATCCTCACTGCAGGTATTAGGGTTTCCAATTCTGTTTTTTTTTTTTTCTTTTCACTTTTGGCAAACAGTCTGATAACGTCCATGTACATCAGGTGATTGATCTTTTCCTGCGATTTACTAAGTTTGTATCTGCCTGTGCATTTCCTAAGTACGTGATTGAGTGGCATCATCGCTATTACAAATGGTAATGGTGATAGCGTATCCCCCTGGAATATATCTCTCAGAATTTTTGAGGGGTTGTTTGGTTGTCCTTACATGTCAACTCCTGTTGGATTGTTTTATACGGAAGACAGTTTAACAGTTATGACTCCTATTTTCATTCTCTTTTTTCAAACAATCAAACACTTCATTATCTTAAACAAATCAATTTAATTCATAGAGTTCCAGGACACTATTAGATGTAGTTTAGTATTATACACAAGCTAACCCCCTTTTTTTTAAGGAGGGGACCTTGCGGGGGGGCGCATTCAGCGTATTCCAAGCCACACTGATTGGGTGATCCTTACGTTTTGATTTTAATTACAAAATATACAAACGAAAAATGAATTTAAGTTGGTTCGCATTTTTTTCTATTCACTCCTCCCACCGTAACTTTAGAGCCTCGCTTACGCCCCTGGCTCAGTCAGCAAAATAAGAAACATGGCTTTTGTGCCGACACAAACAAGGCGTAAAATCTCATCCCAGATTTTTTTTTTTTTCTGTCACTACATATCTTTGACTTTGATTTGAATAAGTAGAAACTTGATCGGCATTTGCCATTTTACTTTAATTTTCATCCCCACGAATTGTTCTGCTGACGAACAGGACACTGTCAAACGCTTGGGTGACAGACAACTAGGAAAAAAAAAACATTTACATCTACAGTTGTCGAATCACAACTGACCACTTGGACACGGTAAAATCAAGGGTAAATGATTGGTACTCTGTAATTAGAAAAAGAAAAAAGAAAGGGGACAAAATTGTGAAAGGAAATTAATGTATTTGAAGTGTCTGGGTGCATTGATACTGGTGGGGAGAGTAGTTCATAATAGATGGTCAGAGAAAAGATAAAAAGGGAAACTAGTTTTAAAGGGGATCGTAAAAGAAAACGAATAGAATTTTTTAAAAAGGATTAAAGAACTAAAAAAAAGCTTTGTTTAGTCAGGCACAAGACTAGAAGCGCGGAGCACCCGGTGAAAATCAAATTCATGTCGGTTTAACAATTTTGGTTTCCGATTATATACGGTACAAAAATTGAATCTTCACAATCAATTTAAACAAGTAACTTTTCATTAAAACAAGTAACACATCATTTTCGTGGGTAGATCTATTTGACCCTTGTTGGAGAGATTTTGAATTTGCTAACTTTATTCCCTACAGAGAGGTAAGTCATCCCCACAACCCAGAAAAAAAGGTTTCCTGAATAGGACAATTAACTGAATGTGAAGGTGAGATTTTAGTTCTAGATGGTTTGGTTTGGTTTGTTGGGTTTTATGGCATATCAACCTTTGTAGGTTATTTAATGTCAAATCCATTTTTATGTAAATAATCAGTTCTATTTAAAACAATTCAGTTTAGCATAAGTACACAGTTTAATTGTGAAAAACATCTCTATTTCAAACTATTCAAGCAGTTATATACAACAAATCAGTTTAGTGTAAGTACAGTTTCAATGTCAAAAACAGTTCAATTTCAAATAATTCAGTTTAGCATAAGCACGCTGTTTAAATGTAAGTACAGTTTAATAGTGAAAAACGTTTCTATTTCGAACTATTCAGTTTAATCAAGCAATTCTAATTCAGCTAATTCAGTTTAGTATAAGTACATATTTTGTTTACACACTGTTACATGTCAAAACAGTTCTACGTTAAACAATTCAATTTAGTGTAAATACAGTTTCAATTTCAAAAAACAGTTCTATTTGAAATAATTCAGTTTAGCATAAGCACGCAGTTTAAATGTAAGTACGGTTTAATTGTCAAAAACTGTTCTATTTCAAGCTATTCAGTTTAATCAAACAATTCAGTTTAGCATAAGTATGCCGTTAATTCTATTTAACCCATAGATAGGGCCCTATCAGGTGCTACCACACCGGGTCAGAGTGGACCTGGGAGCGATGGCAATAAAGAGGTACTCCGCATTCCCCAAGGCCCCAGCATTACTGGGACCTCACCATCAGACTGTTTAGTGTCATATCCAGGACACTCGTTGTGGGGGTGTCTTACCCCTCTGCAGAGGTGCAGTCAGTGTATTCTACAGCCCCAGCCAACTGGGCAATACACAGAGTTAAATGTCAAACAGTTTTATTTCAGATAATTCAGTTCAGCATAAGTACACAGTTTAAACGTCAAACAGTTCTATTTAGAGCAATTCAGTTCAGCACTAGTACGCAGTTCCAATGTCAAAACAGTTTTTTTTAAACAATTCAGTTTAGCATAAATACCCAGTTTAAATGCAAAAATCAATATAGTGAAAGAAGCACGGTTTAGTTCTATTTAATCCATAGATAGGACCCATATCAGATGCTACCACTCCGGGCCAGAGTGGACCGGGGAGCGATGGCAATAACGGGGTACTCCGCATTTCCCAAAGCTCCAGCATTACTGTAACCTCTCCATCAGATTGTTTAGTGTCATATCCAGGACACTCGTTGGTGGGGGCGTCTTACCCCTCAACTGAGGTACAGTCGGTGTATTCTACAGCCCCAGCCGACTGAGCGATTTAGTTCTAGAGCTTTGATGAGTATGGAGTAACCCTTCATTATCATTACTCCTAAGTACACTCTGACTCGGAGTGGTAGTATCTGTTTGGGTTCAATTCATGGGTCAAAATAAATCTGTTCGAAAAGTATTTGATAGGAATACATGAAATCATGTTCAAACAAATGATTGTTATTAAATAAATTTATATTTATAAATAAATAAGACAAGAATAATTAAAATCATTTATCTTGATGCAAATTATTTCAATTAAGAATTGTTACTTAAAGCACTAATTGTTTACAAAGGATTATTATCATTATTATTATTATTATTATTATTATTATTATTATTAT
Source organism: Sepioteuthis lessoniana (assembly GCA_963585895.1). NCBI lineage: Eukaryota > Metazoa > Mollusca > Cephalopoda > Myopsida > Loliginidae > Sepioteuthis > Sepioteuthis lessoniana. The sequence goes on along the minus strand of OY757936.1, from coordinate 75,183,181 downwards.
TATTATTATTTCTTGAAAGCATATGATTGCTTTCAAACTATTGGTGTTAGATATGAATATTTGAAACCATATAACTGCCAATGAATATTAAATAGAAATACTTATTTTAAACCATATAATTGTGTATTAATTGTTAGTATTGGATTGAAATACTTGAAACCATAAAGATATGCGTAAACAAATGATTATAGACAAAATAGTGCCATTAAAAAATCAGAAATCTCTGAAAACGCGGTTATCACAATTAAACGTTTAGAAATGAATCAAATTTCGGTATTAAATAGCCCATAAGGAGTTGATATGCCGTTAGACAAATAAACTGAACCAAACTGTACTCAGCAGCCCTTACACTAGGTGAGATGCCTCTTGTAAATCCAACTGCAGCTTAGTTTCAACCCAAGGCCGCAAGTATGGGGCACCTTGCGAGAATCAAACTCACAATTCAGCCAGAAAATATTGAATAATTGAATTTGCGGTTGGAACATTCATCTTGAGAGAATAGTATTTGAACTATTTGAGTGAATTAATAATTTGTAAGTTATAAGTCTAAGAGAGTTTAGATTAGGCACAAGGCCTCAAGTCTGGAGCCCCTAATGAGAATCGAACTCATAACTCAGTAGTAATTGATCTTTATGACTAACTCGCTAACCATAACATCACTATGGGGCGTCTTAACAACAAAGCAGATCGATCAATATACATTGAACTCCCTAATCGATTGGTTACAATTGGTCCACGATACCAAAACTTCTTTACCATTACACTACGACAGATGTTTGCTTAAGTGTTCAAGGTCAGCATTGACAACCTGATTTTCCATAATTGTCAAAAAAACCTTTCTCAAAAAGTTGTCGACTAAGCTCGTAAATCATCGCGGATGGGTTTAGGATTTGATAGACTTTAACACTTGGCTTAGAATACCATCTTTTACTGATGGTTTGATCCATGTTGATAAATTTTCCTTTCAATGTCTTTGGTTTGACATTAGATATTTTGAAGGTTATTTTATTTTTCAAACAAGCCAACATGTCATTATCTTGAAGAAATCTATTTGACCCGGAAATGAAACCTAAACTTTGTTGTCATTACGCTAACCGAAAATCTAACCGTGACGAAGAGGTTTTGCCCTTGGCTGCAATTATGGAGCTCCTAGTAAGAATTGAACCCACAACATTGTCAGAAAATACTGAATGGTTGTATTTGCGTTTCAGAGCTGGAGTCTTAATCTTGAAAAGACAGTATTTAAACTCAGTGAATAAATACATTAAGCTATTAGCTATCTGAAAAATGAAAATAAATAAAAATTCAATCACTATACTTTCTAGACTGACCCTAAGAAATCATCGAAGGTGGAATCAAGTGCCTATTGTCTGAGAAAGGCACAAAGCAGAATATAGTATGTAGTTGTTAAAACATTGAGGTCATTACAGTACTTAACTAATTAAGTGAATAGTAACAGATAAGCTGAAAGAAGAAACGATTTTTAAGACTTTTTCTTATAAGCCTGGAATTTTGAAAATTATTGAATATCTCACAATGGTAGTTAAACACAGGACCACGGGCACCAGGGTCCATATGTTGGAAATCACCTTCACATAGTCATAAATATTTCCGATCAGTACTTTCCGGGTGTCATGCTGAGATGGAATCCATTTTATCTCAACATTCACCTGGCCTGATTTAGAAATCTTTTTTTTTTTTAATTTATTCTCAAATTTACGTAAATATTACCCTTCCAAATCTGGAAAATAATGAAATTAAATATTTATTCGAACTATCTATTACCTTTAGGAAGTTTTCAAAGCTATCTAAGATCTCTGAACAAATCAGAATGTCTTCTGTACACCACGCTTTACCCGTTGTAAAAAAACGATAAAAAGAAATAAAACTCTCTTTAAATACGAATAATTATTGCAAACTTTAATAGAATTAATTATCATTTGTTAGCAGAAGTCAGTATATGCTAACTGTATTCCCTCCTATAAAACGAGTGTTCCTGGGTATGCTAACCTGCATCTGAAGGTGAGGCTCCAGTTCGTGAGCTCTGGAGAGTGTAGAGTCACCCTTTTATTGCAATTACTCCCAGGTCCACTCTACAAATTAGTAATATTTTTAAGGGTACAAAATTTGATCATAGCAATAAATAGACCTAAAATTTTATTCATCATGAGAATAAAAGCATAAAAGACGAAAAAAAAGAAAATGGAGACAAGCTGGCCAACGGGTTTCGATCCTCGCTCAACAGAGCTAATTCGAGGATAATATCGTATAAACAGAAGAAAAAATGTAGGAAATATGCTGGGTGGAAAAAATGGGTATTGGAGACTATATGGAAAAAATATTATGTCCTTGAAGATACTTTCTCTGTTTACAGAGAGACGGTCTGTCGGAGAAAATATGAATTATCTCCAATACTTTAAGATGGAATGAACTGTATGACTTGCTCAGAAGTTGACACTAAATTTCTCAGCACGGTCATGGTTTTTTCTAAGGTGTTCCACAATTGAAGATCCGTATGTATTCTTAAGATTACCAGTTGGGCCAACGTTAAAGTTTCGTATTTTCGTCAGGACATGTTTAATTCTGGCATCCAGTCTTTGGTTAGTTCTTCCAATATAACGCGATCCGCAACGACACTTAAATAAATAAATAAATAAGAGAATTATTATGATGAAGGGGGAAGAACATCTTTACGGATCGATGTCAGAATAGGTTTAGACAACCTGTACATTGACTGAAAAATAACACCTCTGTACAATTTGTGATATTTGCTTAACAAATCCATCACTAATTCCACCGAGCCATGGGGAGACGCAAATAAACAGGGCATCTTTGCCTGTTGAATTTTATCAAAGTCAGTTATTCTATATATGTATAACATTCATGGGAAAATCGTTGATGCAAACTGACGTGGAGACAAACTCAATTTCAACATGCGGTTTAGTTTTAAAGCAAATCATTAATGTTCAATGTGTCAAGATCTTAAGTAGGTTCATTTTTGGTTTATTGGAACCAAAAGAATCTCAACGGGTATAAAGATCTGTAAATGTAGGATTACGGTATATCGAAGTGGCATAACACGAGGGAGTTTATGGGGCATGGGAGAATTTATTGGTGTTATTTGTTACGTTTGGTTGGTAGTTGTCGGTTTGGGGTTTTGATATCTGACGCCATCTGTTTCTTTCTCTAACCCATTAAACTCGTTAGCGTCTTCTTTCTGTGAAGGCTGCAAAAGATTTACTTTAGGAAGGAAGAAAGGAGACGAAGATTCCTTTTAAATTTCAACATTATTTTGGAGGTTAGTTGTCTAAATTTCTGAGACGAATGGCGTAACGGTTATAGGCGTTGGTTCCCTAAGCTTCTAAAGAGACAATCATCTGGAGGTTGCAGGTTCAATTCTGACTGCAGGCGAGTAACAATACAGGAACAATTAACACTTGTACCCGGTTATGGCTTACGGAATCAGAACAGGTGACCTCCGTGGATTCAATAAAGGACGTAGTTCGAAGTTCCGTGAAGGTTCTCAAGTTCGACAAACACCTGAAGATGGCCGGAGGACATATCGGCCGAAATGTTGCGGATATAACAATAAAGATGAAGACAAAAGTCTGAAAACCCTTAATGATAAAAATTATTTTGGAGGGTTCTATACGGCTATTCTGCAGCGAAGAAATGTCCTACTGGACCATTAAAAAACAGTCGCGTCGACCAAACAAGGCGCTGAAATGTGCCAGTCGTTTTCGATGGTTGACAAGTCTAAAGTCAGTGGTCATGTCCAGTGGGTACTTTTTATAATGTTTGTTTCAGCGGTGTCGGCTGGCTAACAGCAGACATGGTTTGGTATCAGGCTACAAGACCTAATAAGCACATGTGTTTGCTGCTTGTGGCCACGTGAAAGAGGGTCCGTTCAGTGCTACGGTGGAGGCTGATGTGAGAACGGTTTGCTTTTTAGCGCCGGTAGGTCTTATCTTTCAGGTATGCGTGGCTCCTACTTTCTGTCAGAGGTTTCTGAGAACTGCTACCTTTAAAATCTATTTTATTTCATTTTTTGGTATTAACCTCCACAAGTCCTACAATCCAAAAAATGTCGAAAGAGCAACGTAAAATTAGTTTCCTTATGCTAAATTAGTTTCCATCTTGAAGTATTGGAGACAATTCATATTTTGTCCGCCAGACCGTTTCTCTGTAAACAGTTTCCGATACAAATTTTTTCTCCACCCGAAATATATCCCTTTTTTTTTCTGTTTTATAAGATATTATCCTCGATTTGGTTCTGTTGAGCGAGGAGCGAAACCTTTTTTATAGTGTTAAGAGTCATTTTTTTTTTGCGTTTTTTAGGCGTTTTTTTTTTTTTTACTCAGAACATAAAAAAGATACCATCACTTTTTGACGACCGACAAATTTTTAAGAATGTTTTGGTCGTCGTATAAAATTAAAAGATTCTTCATAATGTATTTACAGGCGAAAGTTTTTTGTCATTTTTTTTCTTTTTGTTTGTTTGTTTGGTTGGTTGGTTTGTTGGGGGGGGTATTTAAGCCTTTGTAGTTCATTATGATAAGTCAGGTAAAGACAGAAACAGATAACGTTACAAACTCTAAATAAAACGTCAAAAAGAAAAAGTTTATAATCCTCTTAGGATTAACGCTACCATTTCCAATCGGCCTCATATCTCAAACTTCAGCTTTCAAAAATCTACCATAGAAGCTTTTAGCAAGAAAGCAATTCTATCTCTCTACATTTTCACAAGAGCCGACAAAAGGAAATCCTGATACTCAAATATCTATATCTTGAGGATTTTTTTCTATATCTTAATGTTACCGTATCCCAGCAAAAAAAAAACCAGCACACCATAGCGATATTTTTGTCGGCAAAATAGCATTAAAATATTCGTATTAAGGGAATAAAGTGAATTCCGGTGTGGGGGGTTTCTATTGGCACTTTGTCAAAGATCCGATTTCTATAGGTTGAAATATCTGATCAAATATACTATCTCAAAACTTAAAGGGTTGAAAGAACGCGGTTTGATCTGATGATCGCAAGTACCCTTGTCTACGTTATTTAAGCTTACATCTGTGTATGCTCCATCAACGATATTGAGCACTCCTTATTTATAAGTATAGCAAACTACATTATATATATATATATATATATATATATATATATATATATATATATATATATATATATATAAAGTCAACTGATTTCCATACTAAAAAGTGTTAATTTTTGTGCAAAAAAGTTGTCTCAAAAAGTTTTAATTCTTGTATCTGTATTTTTGCGTTTATTGTCCAATAAGCGCTTGTCTTAAAATTTCTTTGAAATTTTACAGACGGCAATATTTGACTGGCCGCGCAAAATAATTTAAGAAATCTTTCCTTTTCTCAATAGTCAAAAACACATTTTTAAACCAATTAGAATTATTGATAAATCGTCCTCAGTTTTATCTAATTTCGTGCCTTTCTCAATCTTATAAATAAGCGAATAAATAAATAAATATTTTGTAGATTTATAGATTCATGCTGGAAATCTACTCAAAACTTTCGACTTTATTTCTTTTAAGTGAAAATTTAACATTCTGTTCTTCCAAATAGTTTTTTTTTTTTCACAGGGACATCCTCGTACTAATAATATTTCCTTACTGATTGTGTCAGCTACATCCATTTACATATTAGTGTATGAATATACTTTCTCTCCAACAGAATAACATACTCACGCAAAATCTTTAACATACACAAAATATATCAACTAGATTTAGACAATGAAAACAGCTACATTGAATGCATAAACTTCTCCCTCTTGTAATCTAAATATTTAAGAATATTTACACGCTAACTAATACTATCTTTTCTTGCAAGAAAAGACTTTGTAACTTCTGTTTTTCAACAAACTTTTCTCACAAGTCTAAGAGATGAAATTGATTTATTCAGTAAATTGGTGTTTTACGCACATTTTTTCCGCCACGTACTCATATATAGTAAAGTTGGCAACTGTAGTCGAGGAAGACTCGAAAGCTCCCTTTTCATAAGCCACTACATTGAGGTGTAGGGGAGGGAGCCACTCTTTTCCTTGGGTTGTTCCACTTTACCTTTGATCCGTACCTTATAATGCTGAGTGTTTAGCAAGACGATATCAAGTACCATTTTCGAGTCTTTTGTATGACTTGACCTAGGATTGAACCCCGGTCTCCTGGACTATTAGCGAAGGCTGAGTCGTAAATAATTTCCATTTTAGTAAAATATAATTTATTGGTGAATAATTTAACAATTAATAAATTAATTTCAATTAATAGCATATTCGCCATTATTTTGAATCGCCTTTTGCCATATATTAAGTTTCTTGTTTATTCTTGTTATGTAAAACTTAACTGGTTTCTAGTTTAAGAAATTTTCCATAAATGAATCAGATCTTGAGATTTTTTTTTTTTTTTTTTTTGTCCTTCAAAGCATTTTGGAAATCACTTGGTAGAAGGTCTGATGAATATGTTCAATGGGATAGAACAGACCAACCTAAATCCAATATTTTTCCTGCGCAATTCTTGCTCAATGTGGTTTTGCGTTATCGAGAAGAATCTTCTTGTATCGACCCCGACACCGACAAATACAGGCTGACAAAGTAGGTTTTGTTTGACACAAGATGAAAATCATGGAACATCTTGTGAACATCGAACTTACTGAGTTACTAACTTAACTCACTAAACATTACACCACGCGTAGCACCTTTGAAGCTTTCTTTACATATCTATTGAGGTTGAAATGTCCGGTGTCCGAGACCTTAAAACATCCTTCCTACCCAGTAAGATTGGTTCTAAGATTTGACAGTTGAAAGGAGCCCAGTAAAATTCAATGGCTGTTCTAGAGAATTTCCCCAGCCAATCTTAGTAGCAACGCATTTTCAATTATTTTGGCTGTGGTTTTGGATCCTCATTGGGAAACCCAGGTTCATAAAATCTGGATAAAATAAATAAAATTTTTAATGAAATAATCATAAACATATTACTAAACCTTTCAGTTAAATAAATCTGAAAAATGTTTCTGGAAACCAGAGGAGTATTTTGCCTTAATTTAGCATCTAGAAAATCATTTTATAAGTTACACCACAGTTTTTATGATAAATTTAGATGCACAAATTCTACCATTAATTTTTTGATAAAATAATCAACTTCAAAACACTGTAACTTTTCAACAAAAAATGACTAAAACAAAATTTTTTAAAAAGTGTTTGCCCCAAAATTAAAAACTAAGACTATGAACATGTTCTGTTACACTAAAAATCTTCCAAAATAGCTAAGGGTGTGGTCCTAGCATACTGTGACTCTCAGTACCCATCAAACTCATCCTTCCCATTAAAAAGATATTTAAAGAATTAAAAGTATGTTTGTATTTATAATTTAATGACCCTTTTCCCAATTAAATTCTTTTAAACAATGTTAAATTAGTTATATTTTGTTATCTAATGTTCAATTAATATATTTGTGGGTGAATGATAATTAAATTTGATTACAAAGGTGGGGGTACAACGACAGTGATGGAGGATGATAGTGAAATAAAAAGTGAAGATCAGAACGACGACGATAAAAGTGTTGACGGCGGCCATGAATGCTTCTTTCTTTCTTTTTGTCTCTCTTTCTGTCTTTCTTTCTTTCCATTTTTTTTCTTTTTTGATTGGTTGTCCCGCAAATATTGATTGAAGGAGAGGAGCTAGGGGAATAATTCATGGTTGCAGCTCTTGTTATATCGGGAAATTCTATCTATTTATCTTCTTTTTTCTTTCTTTTCTTTTTTTATTATAAATTCCTGGGGAGGTGCCTCATCTTTTGTCGGCTCCTTCTGATGATAATGCCTCATCAAATGGGAAGACATAATTTCGGCTTTTAATAAAAGAAAAAGGGGTTTATACTAAGGACGCCGACATTGCTTTATGATGGGACACACATCACTCTGACCCCACTCCGCAACACACTTTTGATCTGTCCCCCTACAATTATTGGTATACACAAATGCACGTGTGCGCACATACACACACACATACATACACACACACACACACACACACACACATATATATATATATATATATATATACACCCATACGAACATGAAAATGATGCACATGAACACTTATACACAAATACATCTCCATAAAAACACAAACATATATATATATATATATATATTTACAAATATATATACTCCCACCTTAATAGATAGATAGATAGATAGATAGATAGATAGATAGATAGATAGATAGATAGATAGATAAGCACAATCACAAATACAGGCCCACAAACGTACGCATGCATACTGAGACATAGCTACACACTTCTTAAATACACATTCATATAGAGATTCATATGCATATACACACGCACGTAAAAACACATGCACGCGTATACACAAACACACCCACGTGTACACATGAGAACAGACACACATGCACACAGACCCTCGTGTATGCAAGTACAGAAACATACACAAACACTTGCACACATACTAACACACGCGCGCATGAACATATGCATGCAGATATATGCTAACAGACACCAAATAGATGCATACACACACTCACATACGAATACATACATACACAAACACATATGCATTTAAACTCAAACACTTATACAAACATTCATGAAAACTAACCAAGCCTCATACCGGTACTCATAATGGTACTCGTTCTGGTACTCGTAATAGTACTCTAAAACACATCGAATTATACTAAACAATAGAATACTTGTTTAATTCTCTCTCTCTCTCTCTCTCTCTCTCTCTCTCTCTCTCTCTCTCTCTCTCTCTCTTTATCACACACACACACACACACACACACACAGACGTCTTGCTATGACTTCTCACTTAGATCGTTTCTTTCTCGTTACCCCACAGACGACACGTACCCAACGCTTAAAGGTTTCCAGTTCGTTCCAGAGAAACTGTCCGTTATAAAGAAGCTGGCTATCTCTTAGTTGATTGCTTGTATCACTCTCATTGTGTGCTTTTCATTTCCTGTTTGAAATTGTTAATGTTCTCAATGCGTCTAAAAGAGAAATCAGGATGTTGAAATTTGATGCTTAGCATGCAAAATTACATTACGACGTCGTAGGATAATGGAATTGGTGATCTGAGTTCAAATCTTAGACGAGGCTGTTTGTACTTCACTTTCATCTAATACTCTCAAGAAAGGTATGAAACTATTTGTTCTCCCCATGCAATAGGCAAAAAGTATGGTAAATTAGGTTCTTTAGCCTTCGTTAGACAACCAGTTTATGAAAAATAAAACTGAATTCAAACCAGCTGTATTCTACTTTAAAAAACTGAGCTTGGGTCATACCCTGCACGTAGCGGAGGGGTTGGGTAAATACATATATTACATCGCCTTAAAGGCATACACACACACACACACACACACACACACACACACATATATATATATATATATATATATATATATATGCATATATATATATATGAAGAAAATAGAAAAACAAAGAATTCCATATGTGATGAATTTATTATGATGGTAAAGTCAACGTTAAAACGTTTCGGTTTTGCTAAACCTTTTCATAATTAAAAACGATGGATGTTTTTAATAAAAATATCCATCGTTGTTCAAGCAACAATTTTTCTCCATCATAAAGTCCTGGCGAAGGTTTCATAAAACCGAAACGTTTTAACGTTAACTTTACCATCATAATAAATTAATTCCATTTGGAATACTTTGTTTTTCTATTTTCTTCATTCTGTCGGATTTATTTCCATAATTTACTTCCATATATATATATATATATATATATATATATATATATATATATATATATATATATATATATATATATAAACACATATATACAATCATAATGAAAATGTTTGTAAAACAGTATTACCTGTAAATGAGTACACTCCTAACAAATTTTTAATAAGCTTTCTTCTAAACTATACACACCAGGATTCTATTATTTCGACAAAAATATTACACACCCAAAACTGATATTATAAGTTATCAATTATTACCAAACTTTACACTCGTTAAACAGTGTAACAAAAAATATCAATATAAAGCAGTCCGAAAATAAGTACACCCCTTATATCAATTTATTTGAAATATATTACGTTGTTATACACTGCCACCCATAAATAAGTAAAGCCTAACATATTTTTAGAAAAAGTTTTCTTCCAAACCATAAATACCAGGATTTTATTATTTCTTGTAAAACATTATACAATGAAAATGGATGACCAAGGGTTAATAAACAAAATTATCATTCCTTCCCAGTCAGTTATAATACTTAAGGAAATTTTCATAAAATTTATGTCATTAAAAAGAATTGGGGAAAATTTCGATGTCTAAATTATTCACTTCTATAGGAAGTTGGATTTCCAAATTTGTTTACAATTGTAAAAAAAAAAAAATTTTAATTTTAAAAAATGAAACGATTGGAACATTTTCACTTCCAAATAAACTCAAATTTTAAAAATCTACCAAAAATCAAATAATCGATAAAATTTAATGAAACATTTGTGTAGTTTTCTACTCTTCCTTTTAATGATGTAAGATTTTCGAAGATTGAATTTTCTTTGTAAATAAATAAGTTTTTTTTTTTTTTCGTGAATGCCAAGTTCTCGACAAGAGCGAATGCATACATATATATATATATATATATATATATATATATATATATATATATATATATATATATACATATACTTGAAGGACATTTTGTTAAATTTTTTTCTAGCTTTGCATACACACACGCTCACACGCACGCACACCACTAAAATTTCAATGTCGTCCTGGGCTTTTAATATTCTTAAAAAACCGACGTATCCACTTTTTCTTCAGATCTACCGCTCAGACAAAAGATCAAAAGAACACCAGAGTTCGCGCCGAAAATCGCAGGTGGTTTTGAGGGCCTTCTCGACCCCCAAGCCTTTTATTAAACCTCAACCTGCCTCTTTTCTCTCCTCTTTTCCTCGGTCGTTTTTCCCTTTCTTTCTTACTTTCGTTCTTTCTTTCGTTCTTTCTTTCTTTCTTAAGTGTGTACCCACCTTTTTCTATTTGTCCCACCCTTTTTTCTTGACTGACCCTCCCTCCATCTGAAAGAGTCGAGACCTACGACTCTCATATCCAATTAAACTGTATCGAAAAGAAGAAAAAATAGCTACAAACAAACCAGATTGTCTTCTGTCAAAATGATCGTTTCAATTTTTTTTTTATTGGCTATAGCTTTTGTTGACATTGCTTCAACTACCCATAGTTGTCCAGGTGAGACGTGTGTGTATGTATTTACATTGTGGGGTGGGAACAAGGGATAGAGTGTGGGGTAGCAAGAGCGAAATTCCACATTGTACACAAATACATTTGCATATATATATATATATATATATATATATATATATATATATATATATATATCGCTCATAATTTTTAGTTGGAGTCTTGAGTTTCACGTACAAATACGATCATTTATCTCGTCCCAAGTGAGCTGTCAGAGAAAGGTAAAGAAGTTGTTGATCAAGTCGATTGGATTCAAGTTAACACCTCAAAAACCATCTACAAAAACAAACAAAAAAAGCAATCGAAGGAAGACTTTTAGAGAATATAATTCTCTTTCTCTCTCTAAAAGGACAGAGTGGCAATCCCTTTCCCATGGTCTCAATTTCAAGAGCTTCAAGTAAGTTGTTTATCATTATGTCTGTACATTATTATCATGACTCATAGCGAATTTTTCACACCAACTGTAAAACTAGTTGCCTTCACTGAAGTCCAAATGACAAGTCTTTTCAGTTTTCCTAGACTCTTTCCAGGATTTTCAACCGTGCTATAGAATGGATGGTTTCAGTCCTTCCCCGGGTTTATAGCTATCCCAGTCTCTTTTTTAGATGCATCGCAATTGTTTCAACTTTTTCCAGTTATCATTTTCCCTCCTTGCAAGTTTTTTCAGGCCAGTTTAACTGATGGATTTTCACTGAAGTCTAAGTGACAAGTCTTTTCAGATCTCCAGGACTCTTCTAAGTATTCTAGATGACCTTTACATCACTGTGGTTTCGGTGGTCTTGATTCTTTCTCTGATCTCCAGTTTCCCTAGTCTCTTTTCCCGGCTATTTGGAGCTGTTCCAAATGCACTAACTACATCATCATGATTGTATCATTGGCACTTTCATGTTCAATAGCTTTTTCAGCTCTCTAATATTATTATTATTATTATTGGTGAGTCTTATTAGTAGTGGTCTTCATTGAAATCCAATTGAGAACAAGTCTACACGGCTGACCAGGACTTTACTCAGTATTCTAGCTAATCTCAGCAATGTAGTCAGCTGGACAGCCTCAATCCTTCCACGGATCTCAAGCTCTTACTGTCATTTTCCTGGTAATTCAGTATTGTTCCAAAGGCTCCAACTATGATTGGTATCACTGTCACATTTACATTGTTATTATCATTATTATTTAATTAGTATTATTTCTTTTCGTTTTTCCATTATTATTGTTATCATTATTATTATTATTATTATTATTAGTAGTAGTAGTAGTAGTAGTAGTAGTAGTAGTAGTAGTAGTATTTACTACTACTGTTGCTACTACTAATACAACTACTATTATTATTTAATTCCTTGCAATTTTTTCGCACCAGTTTTCATGTGTGGTTTTTCACTGAAGCCTAAATGACAGCAAATCTTCTCAGGTCTCCATTCTAAATATTCTTACTTCAACAGTTCTTGGATAATCAGTTTGTTTCTCAAAATCTCAGAGAATTTTGTGGCTCCTATTTTCTAGGACAGATTCTTTTCTTTTTTCTTTTTTTGCTTTTTTTTATTTTGTTTTATTTTATTTTTGCTTTTTGTTTTGTTTTGTTTTGAGCTCTAAGTGGTGGATTTTCTTTAAAGTTTGAGTGACGGAAAAAATCTCCTCAAATCTCAGGACTCTTCGAAGTATCCTGATTTTAACAATGGTCTGGATGGTCTGAATCCTTCCTCTTTTTTTCCAGTTTCTTGGGGACTGTTCCATGGACTTCAACTACGATTTGTATCACCGTCCCCTTACTATTCTACAATTTTTTCTGTTCTCAGGCAAGGTCCAGATATTTGTTTTAACTTTCTTTTACTTTCAATATATTGTCCTCTGGAACGGTAAAATCCATTATATTGTAAGTTATTTTCTCCTTGATTAGACGAGGTTTTGATTTCTGGATGGGATTTGGTGAGCCGTTTGTATCTCAAAATCCCAGAGAATAATTATTTTACTCTTTGCAAGTTTTTCACACCCGAACAAACTGATGGTTTCTCACTAGAGTCTAAGTGACAGCAAGTCTTCTCAGGCCTCCATGACTCTTCTTAGTATTCAAGCTGAACTTTAAAATACTGTAGTCTCAATAGATTCGATTCTCCCTCTGATCTCTAATTCCTCCTGTTTCCCTTCCAAGTCCATGGAGATCACTCCAAGGCCTCCTACACTAATTGGTATCACCGTCACCTTCATGTTACACAACATTTTCAACTCACTGAAATCATCCAAGTATTTTTCTATCTTATCTTTTTCTTTTATTTTCATTCTGTGGTTTGCTAGAAAAGCAAAATCCACTAGATGACAAGTAATTTTTTCTTGTTAATTACACTAGGTCTGGTCTTCTGGTCGGGATTGGGTGATCCATATGTATAACAAAATATCAGGTCTGGTTTTCTGGTCGGGATTGGGTGATCCATTTCTATCTCAAAATATTAGATCTGGTCGGGATTGGGTGATCCATTTCTATCTCAAAATATTTGGTCTGGTCTTCTGGTCGGGATTGAGTGATCCATTTGTATCTCCAAATATTAGGTCTGGTCTTCTGATCGGGATTAGGTGATCCATTTGTATCTCAAAATATTAGGTCTGGTCTTCTGGTCGGGATTGGGTTATCCATTTGTATCTCAAAATATTAGGTCTGGTCTTCTGGTCGGGATTGAGTTATCCATTTGTATCTGAAAGTTCCAGAGAATTTTTATGAGTCTCATATTCAAGGACAGATTCAGTTTTGTGCACATATCATTTGTTATTATGGCCAAATTTTAATCTCTTGCACAATTCACAGTAGGTCATATTTCCTACCCAGTCATGCCTAGTCTTGTATTCCTTTTGTGGTACTTTTCAGCATTCGATTATTATTATTATTATCATTACTCTTAGCGAGTTTTTCAGTACAGCGTTAGTTGATGGTCTTTCACTGAAGTCTGACTGACAGCAAAGAATCCTCAGATCTCCAGAACTCTTCTCAGCATTCTTGTCGATCTTTGTAATGCTGTACTTTAGATGGTCTCGGTACGTCCTCCGATTTCCAACTTTTCCAATCCAAACCTTTGGGGATTGTTCCAAGTGCCCCAATCACAACTGGCATCACCATCACTTTTATTTTCCATTACTTTTTTTAGTTCTTTGGCGAGGTCCAAGTACTTGTCTTTCTTTTCATTTTCTTTTATTTTCATTCTGTGGTCTGCTGGGACGGCAAAATACACTATTCACCAGGTTCTCTTCTTTTCTTTTTTAATTTGTCACTTGTTGTGGTTTTCTGGCCGAGATTAGTTGATCTGTTTGTATCTCAAAATCTCAGAAAATTTTGTGTGTCTTATTCTTCAGAACGTATTTGGTTTGTGCATATATCATCATCATCATCATCATCATCATCACCATCATTAGTAGTAGTAGTAGTACGAAAAATTCATAGTGTACAATGATTATTTATCGATTTATATATCCACACCAGATGTTTGGAAATTGAGTGACAGATCTCCAGCGCAGTAACTTTGCAGACCCCTGATACGCTGTAGTCTAGACAGTTCAAATTCTTTGATTTCCTAATTCATTCAGCCTTGATTTTAACGTCTAGTCCTTCAACTTTTATTGTCTTGTGTGAATGATTATATGTCCAGTTTCTGTTATCGGTATTGGCAGATTTTTCAGTAGAGAAATTTAGCAATGCTATTACGCCTTTCTTAATATTCTGTAATGACAAGAAAACAATAACCTGTGATTAATAATCAGTTTTTTCATTTGTCATATAATGATAAAGATCGAAGAGTCGCTTTTTATGAAAATTTAAGATAATTATTCGTATTTAAAGGAGAGTGTTCCCCAATGGCCCGGGAGACCTGGGTTCAATCCCAGGTCGAGTCATACCAAAAACTCAAAAATGGTACTTAATGATACCTTGCTTAAAACTCAGCATTATAAAGTAACGATCAAGGGTAAAGTGGAGTAATCCAGGGAAAGGAGTAGCGCCCTCCCCTACACCTTGGTGTAGTAGCTATTGAAAAGGGAGCCTTCTGGTCACCCTCGACTACGGTCACCAACTTTACTTACTTATATTTAAAATAAAGTAGTTAGAGTTGTCTTGATGGCACTTTAAGATAATTAATTGTATTTAAAAGAGTCAAATTAGCTATAATTATCGATATTACTTTCAGAATTTTAAGATGGTCATTATTAAAAATAAAGGATGAAGAGTCGTTTTTATCAAAGTTATGGACAATTATCAGTAAAGGATTTTTATTTATTTTTATTGTTTATCTACAATGGATTATTGCCTTATTTATACAGAGTTTGTTTTTTTACACGGAAGATAGTTTGAATTTCGTTTAAAGATCTCAGACACTCTTGAAACCCCCTAAAAATTAATGAATATTTCGAATGAATATTTTGATTATCGTTTTCCAAACTTGGAAACGGATTGGGTTAACCTGAACATTTTTTTTTAATTTGGTTTCTGAACAGATTTTTAGGTTGGGTAACCATTTAGCTTAAATGAATCCTATCTTTTTAGCTGATCGACACTTGGCTGTAATAAAAAGGATCTAAGTGATTATTGAGAGAGACATCGTCTGTATGATTATAATCATCGATGATAAGAAGGATGTCGGTAAATTGAGTTGGAATCATTAACCTCTACACAAGAACTTCGTAAACGTTTTTCTTTACAACCAAATTTTATTTCCATTAATCCTCTCACCCCTCTCAAAAAATTCATTGAATATTGCAGACAGTTTTTTCTTAGTCTCTCTGATTGCCATGACGAGAGGAGTTAATTTCTTTAAATTAGTTTCAGTTTACAAAAAAAAGTTATTATAAATGGAAAATTGAATGATAAAACAACAACCACACCAAAAAATATCTGGCAATACTGAAACTGTCTAAAAAAAGTGAAAGTCCGGATCTCTTCGGTCAGAGCGGGATTTTTCGCTGATAATAATTTGATTTGAATTTTATTCTTTCAAAATCTGTTGCCATACATCAGAATTAGAATGTTAGACATTTTATTTGATTTCTACCTTTTCATTATTTTTTGTTCTTTTTTAATTTATATATTTATTTTCATCATTGAATAATCATCTTTTTCTTAAGACATCTCATAATCTATTATAAAAAGGGATGTTTTAGAATTTAGTATCTTTATAAAATAATTCGTTTGAAATATAATTGTTTTTTAGATGTTTTCTTTGGTGAAAAGCGTGATTCTATACACCGTTAACGATGTCGAAAAGATCCGGATCTTTTCAGTCAGATCCAAATCATTTGTTTATTTAAATGACCCGGACGTTTTGAATTGGTTTTATGTGATCGATCTATCCCTAGTGGTCATCACATCCAATCAGGCTCTCTGCTAAGTGTACAATATGTGGCATCTCGTCGACATGGTCCAGCAATTTTCGTTCTCCTGTTATAAAAGGATTCATAAATGCAAACTAGCAAAATTCAGTTCCCGTAGATCGCCACCACCCCCCGTATTTTTATTGATTCTTCCTAAATTTTATTCACCCCAGAGGTTTGTATAGATCATTTGAAGAAGACCCGCTTTTGACCCATTTACACCAATGACGCTAAAAGAGCAATGACTGATTCTTATGACTGATTTGAGAAATGTTCTCTGCACACAGATGAATGAATATATCAAGCTCAGATAGCAGAGTAAGGCTGACTGCAGACAACATGTCATTCCTAGTATATCTAAGCAATCTCTCAATAGAAAATAAAAGCCTGTATGAGCGTTCAACTCGTAGATTAGAGAGGAGGTACAGGGAACCAAGGATTAAGAGTTCATTTGATGGTGAAACCGAAGTGCAGTTCATTGGACGACTCTCAAATTGTCATTATTAAAAATTATTGACAGCAGTTGAGTCCATATCGTTCATGTTTCCGGTCGTATTCACAATGATAACCTTCAATGACTCAATGTTATTGTGAGATCACTGATTGGTTGGTTTTTATAGCATATCAATATTTGTTGGGTTCCAAGCAGTTATATGGTTTCAAGAAACGAATGATAAAAATCCTTTGTAAATAATCATTATCATCATCATCACGTCGTGCTGATAGTTCAGAATAAGTTACTCTCATCACCCGTCACCATCTTACATCGCTCTTGGAAGGTCCTCTAGAAAGTATCCAGTGTCTGCACTGAACTGATGAGCTAGTCAAGCAACACTGGTGTGTCCATGTGGAGGAGCGCACAGGAGGACTTTGCTTATCAATTCGTCCTTGATTCTACCTCAGAACTAAGCATATATTGCCGTTTATGGCTTTCGTGTTTTTGTAGAGTACCATTATTGAGGGAGACCATATACTAAAAGTATTTGCTTCTCCATCTTTCCTCTGGGTATGAAATCTAATGCCTTGGAGAAATCGACAAACAATAGTGTTGCCTCGAAGTCTTTTGCATGTACTCCTTCAATAATTTGATGAATAATCAGAATCCGGTCTTATACGGTTGAGAAGCCGGGCATTTTAAACCTTAGCAGCAATACCAGTAAGAGTGATACTTTTCTAGTTCTAAGTTCTTTTTTGGGGGAAGGGGAGGATGCAGCCTTTTGTCTATTTCTCAATTGTGTTTTGTTTATACGAAGCGTTGCATAATCAAAGAAGTACATCGTCAAATTTCTTTGTCTTCTATACTTCAGGTGGTATTTCGTCGAGGCCTGCAGCTTTTTTGCTTTTAATTTTTTGATTTTTTAATTTTTTCAGATTTGCGTCAAGTGATTCGTCCGTAAATTGTTCAACTTTGATATCTAAGTGGCCATTAATCATTTCTTCTATAGGTTTATCTGTGATTTCAGTTGGGTTTCCGAGCAGATTCTTGAAATGTTCTTTCCACTTTTAAAGACTTTCCTCTTGATGGACAACTTTTAACTTTGCTCTCATGATGCTCTTTCTTTCAACAATTTCATTCACTGTCTGCCATGTTAACTGTGATTATTTTTCTTCTACAGGGTTTCTTATTTTACTTATTTGACCTTGGATGTACTCTAATTGTTCTTTTTTGGTATCTTTGAGTTGGTTTTCTTTGGGTATTCTTAAGTTTATGTACATTGGTATTTGTTGGGCTTCTTTTATTGAATAAAAATGCTTTTTTCATACTATCTCGTTTACCCCGAATTGTTTTTGACTCCCAGGGAACTCTACAGTTAAGTCTTGGTTTAGTCGTTATGCACTCAGCTGTTGCTTGTATGTGGGCGGTAATAAAGTCTTCATATTCGTTACTCGGAGTTATTCCCATCTGATACTAATAGTTTGCACACAGTTATATGATTTCAAGTATTCATATCAAATGCCAATAATTGATGCATAATTATCTGGTTTCCAAAATTTCAAGTTCTAATATGGTTTTAAGAATCTATTTACCCATCTCCTCTACTACGAACAGAATGTGACACAAAGTCAATTTTAAGCAGCTGGTTTGAATGAAGAATTTTATTTATTCTAGACTAGCTGCCTTTACTTGATTTTAAAATAATGATGCAATTTTTAAAAAAATAAATGGAGTAGTGATTTCCGATCCACAATACTCTGCCCGAAAGAAAGAAAAATGCTTTGCTTTAAAGAATAGCAATGGGGGAACTCTTTGAAACAGTCATTCAACTTCTCGTGGCTCTTAAGTTTAGCTGTCCTTGAACCAGTTGGGAGCCTATTTGAGAACCTAGAAAATCGATTGTACCTTTATAAAAGACTTGCTACATTGAAACGGAAAAACCGTTATGCTATTTTATCTTACAACTATTATGGGATAGAAGTAGTATAGTTGTCTCCTCTTATCTAAAATTTTATGTTAAAAAATGACTATTGCCAAGTTTAAACGTAAATACTCTTAGTTGTCAGTGGGACATAAAAATATTTAATAGGTGCCGACAATAATCAAAAGAAAAAATTGCAAATATGATAATATTTAACATAGTATTAAACAGTTTGTTTCGGAAAAAATACGTAACAGAGATTATTTTACATCGAGGGACATAGTAAGATATAGGGTGAAAAACAGATCCCTCCTAAATAAAAACAGTCCTAGGCAAATCTCTGAATATTGTTCAAAATAATTCTTGAAATTTTAGTTGATATCCCACTAAAAACGGTGGAGCATTAGGTATATGGACGGGTGGATATTTTGAGAACTGTAACAAAATTGAAGATTAATGAATGAGTTGGATTAAACATGATTACCAGGAAGAAGATATGAATAATTTGTTGGGAAGGAGATTAATGTGGATTTATAAGCGTTTTTATCTCGGAAATGGTTCTCATGGAATTGGTTTTCAAGGAAATGGTTTTCATGGAAATGATTTTCAAGGAAATGGTTGTCATAGAAATGGTTTTCAAGGAAATGGTTCTCATAGAAATGATTTTCAAGGAAATGGTTCTCATAGAGATGATTTTCAAGGAAATGGTTCTCATAGAAATGGTTCTCATGGAAATGGTTCTCATAGAAATTGTTTTCAAGGAAATGATTTTCAAGGAAATGGTTCTCATGGAAATGAACGAATTAATATGCTTTTACATTAACAGTATCGTATTAATATCCGAAGTGGATTTTTTCTTCGTAATTTTTTAGACCAAATAATCGTATTGATATCTTGAGTAATTTTTAAAATCATTTGATTAATAGTGTTTTTTTTAAATAAATGTTTAAGATTTACGGACGTGGACTACGCCGATGACGTAGCGCTTCTGGTGAATACACCCACCCAAGCCGAAACCCTGCTACATAGTCTGGAACAAGCAGTAGGTGGCATAGGCCTCCATGTCAACGCAGACAGGCAGAATACATGTGCTTTAATCAAAGAGACGACATCTTCACACTAAATAGTGGTCCTCTGAAACTAGTGGACAAGTTCACCTACCACGGAAGCAACGTCTTATCTACCGAAAATGACATCAACACGCGACTAACAAAGGTATGGACAGCTATCGATAGACTATCATCAATGCTGCTATATGGATGCACCTCATGGACGCTAACTAAGTATATGGAGAAAAAGCTTGACGGCAATTACACAAAAATGCTGCGAGCTGTATTGAACAGGTCCTAGTGGCAACACCCCACAAAACAGCAGCTGTACGGCCACCTACCTCCTATCACGAAAACCATCCAAGTTAGACGAGCCAGACATGCAGGATACTGCTGGAGAAGTAAGGACGAACTTATAAGCGATGTACTCTTGTGGAACCCTTCACACGGACGAACAAAGGTTGGATGACCTGCGAGAACCTATCTAAAATAGCTCTGTGCAGATACAGGATGTAGCCTGAAGGACTTGCCGGGAGCGATGGATGATAGAGATGGGTGATGGGAGAGGGTCAGGGAAATCAGTGCTAACAGCACGAGATGATGATGATGATGATGATGATGATGATGATGATGATGATTTCTTGTTTTTGACACACTGGCTGATAAAGGTGTATCTGGTGGTGTTGAAAATCTTAATTATAAACACAAAGTGTTTCCATGAAAAAAATTTTTAACTTAAATAAAAAAATATTTTAAATAGCTTTCTTTTTAATTAATGTTTGAAATTATTTCTTTAGTGGATCCTCCCGTGTATTTGTCTTTCTAAGTTGATAACCACTAAAGAAAGTCTCATCGAAGTTAAGCAACGATGAACCTGATCTGTGCTTAGATAAATAACTATTGAGTAAAAACAGTTACTGTTAGTTTGGTTTTGGTTTGGTTTTATGGCACATCAACCATTGTAGGTTATTTAATGCCAAATCTATTCTTATACATATAAACGGTTCTATTTCAAACAATTCAGTTTAACACAAGTACACAGTTTCAATGTAAAAAAACAGTTTTAGTTCAAACAATTCATTTTGCATAAGTACACAGTTTAGTTCTATTTAACCCATAGATAGAACCCTATCAAGTGTTACCACTTCGCGCCAGAGTGGACCTGGGAGCGATGACAGAGAAGGGGTACTCTGTATTTCCCAAAGCTCCAGCATTATTGGAACTTCACCATCAGATTGCTTAGTGTCATATCTAGGACACTCATTGGGGGGGGTCTCACGCCGCTTCTGAGATGCAGTCAGTGTATTCTACAGCCCCAGCAGACTGGGCAAGGTACTATAAGTAACCTGAGGCCTGTATGCACACAGTTACATGATTGCAACTGTTAATAATATCAATAATTTGCAAACGATTATCTGGTTTCAAGTAACTAATAAAAATTATCCGTAGTAAACAACTAAATCTTAAAGTAACTGTTCTTGATTTAATTGATTTACTCACAGTTACATGGTGTCAAGTATTCCTATCTAATACGAATAATTTTCAAGGAGATGTATTTGACTCATTCGTCTAGAACTGGAGCCTCACCACTAGATGCAGTTTAACGTCATAGCCAGCACACCCATTTTGAAAGGAGGAGGTTTTACTCCTCTGCGGAGGCTGCAATTTGTTCCACTGACAAGGTTGAAAAACAATAGGTAATATAAGCTACTTGAGTGTTAAACTTAGTAAATTTTAGGAAAGAACAACTCCTTCTAGACAAGAAGAAAAATGTTTTACTATAAAAAGGAAATACGAAATTTTAGTACTTTAAAGGGGGTGTGATCTTACCCTGAAAGGTACTCTTCCATCAAGCTCCCCACGAAACAAGAAATCAGCAAAATTGCACCAATAAACTTCAGTATGGTGTAGTGTCGCTGGATGATAATTTTAATATTTAAAACAAATCTTTTATTATAAGTATTCGTTTGGGATAAGACAAAAAAATCCACCCAGACGAAATCATCGAACATTATCCAATTAATCGATTGACTATTTAGTAGATTATTTTTTACTTTTTCCTCTGAAAAATTGTACTGAAATGTTATTCATATCAATACTTCTATGCGAATTTCGAAGCTGTGGCTTTGTAAGTATTACTGTATGGATGCACCACCTCAGCACTAATGAAATGTATGAAGAAAAAGCGAGATGGGAATTGTACAAAAATGCTACATACCATTTTGATCCAATGCTGGAAGCAACAAGACTTGATGGGCACTGCCGGGGAAAGTAAAGACGAACACATTAGTGACGTTTTCTTTTGGACTCCTACACAGAGACACGCCAGTGTTGGCCATCAAGCAAGAATTTACATATATCAATTCTGTGCGGACACTAAAAGCTGTCTAGAAGACCTACAAAGAGAGAATAACGATAGAAATAGAAGGTGAGACAGACAGACAGGTGATGTCAAGGGAACTTTGTGCTATATGCACGAATTCAAGATGATGATGATGAACTAAAAAGATGATGATGATGATGAACTGAAAATATACTCTTTTTGTTCAACAGATACCCTTATCCCAACGCACCCACCCCTTTTTTTTTCATTCAAGCCCAATCTTCTTTTCTCCAATATATTTAGCCCTTGAGTCCATCAGCTACGCTGTAATTATCTTTCTCACCTAAAGGTGGAAGTCAGACCCTCCTTGATGGTCGCCCTTGTTATCGAAAAGTTATTATTCACAATCTGCCTTTTTGTGGAAGGACAGACAAAGAGTCTGGCTTTTATAAAGTTAGATAAAGCTTCGTCGTAGACCTGTGTAAGGATATATATGTATATATATATATTATTGTAAACTTATATATATATATATATATATATATATATATATATATATTATTACATTATTAGATATTATCATAAATATTATATATTATAAATATATCATAAATATGATATATTGAAAATAAATATATATTAAAATAAATGAATATATTATAAATATTATTACATTATCATAATATCATTATTACATATTAATTATATAATAATATATATCTATATATATATATATATATATATAAACACACACACACACACAGATATGTATATATATATATATATATATGTATATATATATATATATATATATATATATATATATGATACAAATTTTGTATGACTTATTGTAAATCAGTAAAAACGCCACATCGTTGTGATATTTATGATTGTAGAATAGCATTAAACTTCTCTAAAGAATAAATCTATTTTTAATTCAAGTCGAAGAAAGACTAATTACAACGACCAGAAACAGCAGTGGCAACATAATGATCTACAGAACAACAACTAGGAAACAGAAGTGGGAAGAAAAACAACTGTATGGATACTTCAAGAGACAAACTAACGAAATCTCACACGAGAAAAAATTGACATGGCTAAGAAAGGAAATCTTAAGAGAGAAACTAAATCGCTTAGCACGTTCGGAACGGTTCCCCAAAGGCTTAGAAAAGAGCTTAGAACAGTTGGGAGTCAAAGGACCTACTGAGTCCATTCAAACTATACCATTGTTAAGATCAGCAAGAATACTGAGAAGAGTCCTGGAGACTTGAGGAAATTTGCTGTCAGTGAAAAATCATGAGCTAACGCTGGTGTGAAAAACTCGCAAGGAATGAAACAAATAGAAAGAAAAACAACTCAATGGACGTTTTAACTAACAAACGACATTTCACATTCTTGAAAACGTGGACGTGGCTTCAAAAGGGAAACCTTAAGAGAGAAACTGAATCTCTTCGAATGGCAGCACAACAACAACGCCAAAAAGACTAATCATATTAAAGCATGAATAGATATGACGCAACAAAACCGTAGATGTTGGTTATATGGTAATAGAGACGAAACGATCAATCACATTTTAAGCGACTTGTAGCAAATTAACCCAGAAAGAGTGTAAGGCGAGACACGAATGGATGGGGGAAGGTAATCCACACAAAATTGTGCAAGAAATTCGACCATACGAACAGGTGGTATAAGCACAATCCAGAATCCGTCCTGTAGAATGAGACGCCTAAACTTCTCTAGGATTATGAGATATAAATGGATCACCTAATCTCGGCCAGACGATCAGACCTAGTGATTGTCAACAAAAAAAAAGAAGTTACCGATTAATGGACTTCGCCGTTCCGATTGACCACTAGGTAAAATCGAAAAAAAATGAAAAGAGAGATAAGTACCTAGACTTTGCTAGAGAACTGAAAAAACTATGGACCATGAACGTGACGGTGATACCAATTGTAATTGGCGCTCTCGGTGCAGTCACCAAAGGATTGGTACAGGGACTGGAGAACTTGGCAATAAGAGGATGAGTGGAGACCATCCAAACTGAAGCATTGTTAAGAGCGACCAGAATACTAAGAAGAGTCCTGGAGACTTCAAAGATTTGCTGTTACTCAGACTCCAGTGAAAACCCATCTGCTAACGCTGGTGATAAAAACTCTCAATGAGTAAAATAATTAAAATCAATAACTGAAAAAACTGCGAAACATGAAGGTGACAGTGATACCAATTGTAGTTGGAGCTCTTGGAATGGTTCCCAAAGGATTGGTAAGGAGGCTGGAGGAACTGGAGATCAGAGGAAGAATCGAAACCACAGCTCTGTTAAAATCACCAAGACCACAGCACTGTTAAAATCACCAAAAGTACTAAGAAGAGTCCTGGAGACTTGAGGAGGCTTGCTGTTGCTCAGAAAAAAACACTAATTAGAGCTAGTAACATCTATAAATGAGTTGGTAGGTGAAATGCTAACTTAATATGATACTGGTGTCTGCTTCTCTTTGGAAAGATGTTAAGGTTTTGGCCATTTTCCCAAGATACAAAAGAAAAAGATTTCAAGACTATTTTTAGTACCGTTGATCCAAGTTATAATTTTGAAAATACTTAGTGCCGACAGAAAAAGAGAAATTTTTTTACAAGAAGGGCCTTTGGTTGGCAGAAGCTAAAATTGAACCTATAATCTCATCCCTTATTCAGCCTAGTCGACTGGGGCTATAAAATACGCCGACTGCATCTCTGCACAAAGGCAAAATGCCACCTCCTCCAAACAACGAGGAGACACAAAACAATTTGATAATGAAGCTGCAGTTCTGGAGCTTTGGGGAATATGGAGTACTCCATCATTGCCATGACTCCCAGGTCCACTCTGATCCGGAGCGGTAGTACCTGTTAGGGTCCCATCTATGAACCAAATAGAAATATTCAAACATTTACTATAATTTAAACCATTTAACTGTGTGCAAACAAATGATTGATTTTTAATAGAATTGTTAATATTACTTAGGAGTAGATGGAACCATTCAACTGAGTCCAAAGGAACGAATAATACTAAATGGAATTATCAATGTTAAACAGCAAATACTTGAAACCATTTAATTATGTGCAAAGAAATGAACTGACTCGTTTTAAAAATGTTACCAATAAACTATTCGTTTACAAATCATATATATATATATATATATATATATATATGTGTGTGTGTGTGTGTGTGTGTGTGTGTGTGTGTGTATAAACAGGATTTGACATTAAATAACCCAGAAAGTTGATATGCTATAAAACATGACCAACCAACTCTTGTTCTTTGAGTGATGAATTTGTGAAATTGATTTTTATTTCTGCAGACCAATGATCCTTCTTACTAAGCCAAGAATGTTCGAGAAAGAGAATTTGGGATGAGTTTGATTAGAACTTCTGCAAGTTCTTCGTAGTTCAGAGCAGCTTATACGTTTGACTAGGATCCGCCGAGACGAAAGAGATGTGAGTTCAAATCTCACCGGGGACTTTGTGGGTTGAAGATTCGTAAACCTTCTTATTTGGGGTTGTATGTATTTATCCAACCCCTATGCACGAGCAGGATGCGACACAAGGTCAATTTTTAAGCGTTATACAGTTGGTTTTAATTCAGAGTTTGTTTTTTGTTGGGTTTTTTTTTTTTTTTTTGTCTCATTGACCGATTGCTATAACAAGGCTTAAAGAACCACAGATTGTCAGGGAACAGATGGAGTCATGCCTTTCCAAAGAGCATTAGTGCGAAATTAAACGTAAACAACCTTGTCTAAGATTTGAATTCAAGATGCCGATTCCTTTTCTGACGACGATACTGTTCCTGCTTTTACTAAATGGTCACCCATTTAAGTACAAATCAGGCTCATCGTTGCTTAACTTCAATGATCTAACGGGAATCTGAGAAACTTTATCAATAGTTGATACGATTATTAGGTCTACAAAAGATACAATTATTCGGCCTACAAAAAAAAATAATTTCAAACATTTATAAAAAATTTGAAAAATAGTCTGAAACGTTTATTAAAAAAATAAAAGAACTACTTAAGATACGATAAGAGGTGGATTCATGCCTTTCCCGAGAGGATTAGACTAAAATAATATTGTATTATTCATAATTTGAAGTATCATGTTGTTTCTAATATTTTGGGATGCCGTGTTTAGTTTTTAGTCTGAGCTCTTGGTTGTGGAGGGTATTTGACCTTCACGTACCCATTGGATAAGGGGGTTAATCATCCTTTCTTCATAAACAATGGTTAATTACTTACTTGGCCCTTGTATTGAATTTTATATTACATTTGAGCATGACATAAAAAAAGGATTTATACATCTGTGGTTGTTAGATTTAGCGTATGAAATTCATAAGCAAGTGTAGCAACTATTATAGAATTGATTTATTGATTCTAATGGTATTTTAAAGTGTCTAGGGTTATTTTATGCCAAAAGGTTAAAGAATCGCGTTGATTGTAGGCTCATAATCACATTTTTTATATAGATGTTTCTTTATAGAGTTCGTTTATTTGTCAATCTAAATTTCGGAGATAAAGCTTGATGATTTTTATCATTTAGGGTTTATGGGCTTTGGTCTTCATCTTTATTGTTATATTCACGACGTTTCGGCAGATGAGTCTTTCGGCCTTTTTCAGTGAATATAACAATAAAAATGAAGACAATAGTTCGAATACTCTAAATGATAAAAACAGATTCTGTTTGTTTGTTTGTTTTCTTATTTTTTCCTTGTTTTTTTTTTTTGTGGGGGTGTACACGGTCCTATCAAATACGAATATCTTTTAAACAGATCTAATTGACCACAGATGGGACCCTAACAGGTACTAACATTCCCGGTTAGAATAGACCTGGGAGTAATGACAATTAAGGGGTACCTCACAAGGTCCAGATCTGGAGCCAACACCATCAGATGCAGTTTAGTGTTATACTTAGGATACCCCTTTTTGATGGGGAGGTGTCAGCCCTCAGCAGGGGATACAGCCGGGGTACTCTAAGCCCCATTGACGTTGCTCAGCTATTAGGAGATTGAAGTTATATAAATATAAATATGAATATCTTATAATTTCTACTGTTTTACTTTGTCGAAACCCAAGAGAGAGATTCCGGAACCCCAGAGTTCCGTAGAGACTTATTTGGAGACCCCTGAGATCCAACATTCCGCTTCTGGTTTTCTTTCTATCTTTTAATAACTAGATCAAAAGGAGGAACAACCAATCCTACCGTAAAATGAAGATGGCAAATTTGTACATGGACTTAAGCTTGAAGTTAATGAATAAAGTTACGAGCCGGCGTCATTAACGTTGGTAAGTAGAATTCTCCCCTGTTGTGAATGGATAACACCCTGGGGCGACAAGCCGGCGGTGAAAGCAAGAGGAGGTACTGATTGAGATTGGTACAAAATTAGAAAGTTTTTTTTTTCTTTCTTTTTATTGTAAGGGTCATAACCTGCTGGCAACGCTAATCCCACGCCTCAAACCTTTTCATTCAGAAAAAAAAAGGGTTCATCATCGATTCTATTAAGTCTGCTTTTATACCGGATGTAAATCCAGACAAATAAATGAAGTTGTGAATGAAAGAAATGGTTGGAGGAAGGTTACGGAGTCCAGTTCGTCAAAAGAAACAACTCCTATCTTATACCCTTTCGTCTTGCTTACAGACTTTCAGTTTAAGTCCGAGTCCCACCCACCGTATAATACTTAAAAAAAAAGAATGTGTATATATCTGTGGTGAATATGAAGACCATCACAAACACAATAGGCAAAGAGTGGGAAATAAATTGATACTTAATCATGTACAATACCACCCAAGTACTCACTCTCAAGTCTTTCATCATTAACATTAAATTATTGTGTACACGTCTTGCAGATCGAGTCTATTAAATGTTCAATTTGTGCCCCGCAACCTCACCTATGTAAGCGGGGATCTAAACACAAAAGCAAGGAGAAATGTTGGGTGTGAAAGAAAACAAGAAACGAACAAAAAAGAATGAATGACTAAAAAGAAAAAAAAAAAACGATTTAACTTTTAACAGCTTCAACTCATTACTGGTCGCGTCTTTCATTATCACTATTTCTTAATTTCGTATTTTCTTCTCTATGTAGTCGCCTTCGCAGATAATCCGTATTAAATTTTTTTTTTTCATCTATTCATTATACGAAAATTTAAAGAATAACACAGATAGGGATTTAATAGTGATAGGTTTTTATAGGGATAGGGTTTTATAGGAATAGGTTTTCATAGGGATAGGTGTTTATAAGGAGAGGTGTTTTTATGGTTGAGTTGGTACCTAATTATTGTTCACGCATGTGTGAATGATTGTAAAGGAAAATGAGAACCAGGACTTTAGTTGGCCTTCATTATGTCCCTAAATGTTTATATATATATATATATATATATATATATATATATATATATATATATATATATATACCACGACCACTTCCACCCCAAAGTAGCGGCGTTTATCCACTGTTTTCTGGTGGTGGGATGCGGCTGGATACGCGCTATAAATATCAGGGTATAGATCGTCACGGGTTATCATGACGAACATCTCAGTGTGTTACATCGCGGACAACCACTATCTAATTCATCAAGGCAGACGATCTTAAATCAAAATCCAGCATCAAATTTATTATTTTCTCTTCATCATTTGGTAGGTTTTTTATTTCTTCATTTGTTTTCACATTTTTTTTTATTTGTCTTAAGCTTCTTCTTTTTCCCCCTTGATTTATAATGTTGTCTCGTATTTCAAAAGCACCCTAATCAGCTTTTTAAATAATTTAGATAATTAAATATTTTTGAAAATATTTTTAGCCATTAACTAATGTTTTAACCTGGGGTTACCAACTACATGCGGGGCCCTTGAAGCCCATCTGCGTGGCCCAACAAACAATTTTCAAAATGTTCACTTTGATTTTTGATATTACAACACTAAATGGAACTCATGGATCTTCAAAGTTGGGAAGATCTGAAGTCTAAGTTTCTTGCTTTCCACATCCTTGATTTCAATAAGAACCACGTGCTTCCACCTGGATGATTCCCCAACCTTACCCCACTCACACACTGCAAATTGAGAGTATGTTTGGCACTACAAACTGCTGTGAATAGTTGATCTCTAAAATGAAGCATACCAAGAGTACGCTGCTTTTGCAACTGTCAAATCATTTCACTTGTCTGACGTACTCTTTTTGCCAACCTCTTCATTTAACCCTCTGATATTCAAAATCTTTTTGTCATTGCAAACAGCATCAGATGCTTTATAAATAAATTATTTTTGTCACCTTATGAATTTAGCACAGGTTTTTTTTCTTTGTGGCTCTTTGGCTGAAAAATTAGGATTCCTGATTTAAATCATACACTAGTATTTTTCTTCATTTATTTGTCTGTTTTTGTGTTTTAATTCTGGAAATCTTAACAAACAAAATAATCTTACAAGATCAGAACGCGGTGTCCTTAACACCTGTGCACACCGTTCATAGTGCACACAGGTGGTAAGGACACAGCTGGGTTCCCAGCTGAAAAATATAAAGTGTTGTAATCTGTCAACAGATTTAGCTGTTAAAAATAGTGATGTGGAAATAACATTGTTAATTATATTGTTGTTAATTAAAAACAATAAAATAATATTATTAATTAAAGATAATAATTCCAGTGCAGTGTATTCTTAGTCTTGAAGAAAATTAAACTATTTAGAAAGTTTTTTTAAGAATGCACCGCTTGGTGTAATGGCTAAAAACCTAAGTGCTCCAAACTACTAGCCTTGTGCTAAACTATGCTAAAGAAACAACAAACTGAAAATCTAACTTGATCAAATTTCCTAGTTGAATTCGTGCAACGAAATTGAAAGTCATCAATAAAATGACATTTTTTTACACTCTTTTATTTATTTATCTATTTATTTATTTTTATTGTATCATCATCAAAAAATTAGCAAAATCGTCTGGGTAATTTTCTTCTAATCATTAAAAGTTTTGTTTTAGATTTTATCTGAATCTTTGATTTTCTAAATGTGATTATTGTTTGAAGTAGCGTTCATCAGAGTTTTAAAATTCAAATTTTTTTTTCTATTGAAATTTAAAAGTGAATTAGGGAAATTAGCTTCTCTACTGTTGACGTCTGAATTATCATAAATCACTTCTATTGGCACCCCCTACCAACTTAACCCATAGTTGCTTTTAATACCCTGATGACAAACCTGCCAACTATACACATGTTCAGGAAAATTTTCAGATTTCAATTATTTCATAGGATCGGTTTTCAATTTTGCAATCCAGCAACGTCGTGATTTGTACATTTTTATACTCTGTACCTTTAGATTTACGTGGGCATTTGGGTTTAATCAATGAACGTTTTTTATTCTCGATTCAATGTGCATTGCGTTCAAAAAAGAATGCGACCTTCTTTTTTATCATTTCTCTTTTTTCATGAATTTATTTTACTTGAAAACAATTCTGGGTAGATTCCTCTCCCTTCTTCCCTCCCCCATTTCATTAACATGACTCCTGTTTGTTTTGTTTTTATTATAAACTTTATCAATACATTGACTCTTAAAACATTGATATTGCGACTACTGAGTATAAAAGTGTTTACCGATTTAAAATGATTGTAAACTTACATAATTGATTCTTAGAACATTGATTTTGCAACTAATATGAAGTGTTTGATATTTATCCAACCTCCCACCAGGTCGGATTTGATACAAGGTCATATTATTGTTTGGGGGTTGGGGGTCGCACTCACAAATTGAGACTAATGCGCAGCCGTCAAAAATAAAATGCTTGATTCCAAATGTTGAAACCATAATTTTGTACAAAGTATTTGTATTCATCATCATCATCATCATCATGTCGTGCTATCAGCACGGATATTTCTGACCCTCTCTCGCCACACCTCCCTATTATCCATTGCTTCCGGCAGGTCTTCAGGATTACATCCCGTATCAGCACAGACCTGCTGTATGTAGATTCGAGCGGGACGTCCTGGCTTTGCTCGTCCATGTGAAGGGGTCCACTGGAGTACATCACTTATGAGCTCGTCCCTTCTTCTCCAGCAGTGTCCTGTATGTCTGGTTCGTCTAATTTTGACAGTTTTCGTGATGGGTGGTAGGTGGCCATAGAGCTGCTGCTTTGTAAGGGTGCTGTCTCCAGGACTTGTTCAATATTGCTTGCAGCATTCTTGTGTAATTGCCGTCAAGATTTTTCTCCATACGTTTAATTAGCGTCCATGTGGTGCATCCATATAGTAGTATCGACACGACCGCTGCTTGGAAAAAAGTATTTGTATTAGATAAGAATAATTAATTGAAGATATGTGATGGCTGACAAATTATCATTAAATCGGAAATTACTTGAATCTATGGCCCATTGGCCTAATAGTTTGTGTGTTCGCCAATGGCCCTGAGGACCAGTGTTCAATCCCAGGTCGAATCTATACCAAAGACTAAAAAAAAAGCTACTTGATGCCTCCTTATTTAACACTCAGTATTATAAGGTACGGATCAAGGATGGAGTGGAGCAATCCAGGAAAAGGAGTTGGGCCCTCCCCTACATTTCAGAGTAGTAGCTATTGAAAAGGGAGCCTTTAGGTCGCCTTCGACTACAGTCGGCTAATTTATATAAATGTGTGGAATGTATTTGTGTTAAGAATAATTACTGTAATTGTTTGCAAATGGTTTTTGTTTTTAAATTGGAAAAATTACTTAAACATATAATTGCTTGCTGAAAAAACTGACTTTGGCTTTACATAACCCAATATTATTATCAATACTTTCCTCATAGCTCAGCAAGGGGAAGGATGTGCATCCCCACGGGCTAGATCTCCAACCGTACTTAAAAGGGTTAAGTCAAGACCAACCTCGAATTCCTGAGACTTCCGAAAGAAAAATGCTGACAGAACTGAACAAATCTTCTGACACTCAACATTTACGTGGGAAGGACTCATCGAATACTCTTGACCTTGTGTCACACTATCTGCCCTTCATACGTTCGTGGAGAAGTGTTCTTGACGTCACATGACTCTGTTCGGCTTTTTTTTTTTGCGGTTATTTACTTAGTTTTTGCTTAGCCAAACGCTCGGGCCTCGAGTTGTCTACAGTACCCACTGATCACCCATCTAAAAACTGAACAGGCTTATTGCTGCTTAACTTCGGTCACGCGTATAAAAAGATAATTAAATAAATAAATAGTATAACTTATTTGTACACTACTTTTCTCAAAATACGAATTATAATCCAAGGGAAATAACTCCTGTTATCTTTAGCAGTAGACTAGATGCACTCCTGAAATAAATTATTTGAATATTAAATTAGAAAACATAACTAATTCACTTGTATTTGATAAAATTTACATGAGAAAAGAATTAGTAAAAGCATATTTAATTCTTGAATTACTTTTCATTGGGAAGGATGTGTTGGTAGGCATAGAGGAGATCACAAATATAAGATTACAGGATTGTGAGTTTGAGCTACAAATTATGACGTTCTGTGTTCGATGTCTGGCAACTGATCTATGACACCCAATCAGACATTCTGCAAGATGTACAATGTCTGGCAACTGGTCTATAACACCCGATCAGACAATCGGCAAGGTGTACAATGTCTGGCAACTGGTCTATAACACCCGATCAGACATTCGGCAAGGTTTACGATGTCTGGCAATTGGTTTATAACACCCAATCAGGCATTCTGCAAGGTGTACAATGTCTGGCAACTAGTCTACATGATCCAGCTATTTTCTTCTCACATTATGAAGAGATTTATAAATTCAAATTTGTAAATCCACCCCTTGTGAACCCCTAAGCTTTTATTCATCAGGCCAAAATTTTATTCACCCCAGGCGTCTACATGGACGACTGTTAATATCCTGGCTATAGATTAACCTCCATTTTATTGCCAAATTGAAATGTAAAACATTGGAAGAATTTTTATTAGCATTTCATAGTCATATCCGTTTTGTTGGAAATTTGGGAGATTAAAAATTATATTCAGTGCTGATCTCACAAAATTATCATTTATTGCCAAACTGGATTAGGATTGGCTCTAATTTCACTTTGAGAATTTTAAATGGATTTCTTTTATAAAAAAAATTTCAACATTTTTGCTGGATTATTATTATATGCATACATACAGAGTGGAATGTGATACAATTAAAAGTGATATTATAAACTATAATTTCCTTACTCTACAGTATTGAAACGGTAACCGAAAAATAAGTCCATTTCTGGTATATATATATAATATTTTATTTTACATTACACAGATGTTGCAATTTTATTTCTAGTTCCAGATTTTCATGTTTGTATTGTTAGGTAATGATAATACCTAATAATATTCATTTTGGTTGTATAATGTTCCACTAAAAATAAAATCCTGGTATTTTTGGTTTTGAAGAAAATTACATTCTTTTAGGAAATTGTTACAGATGACTTATTTATAGATAATACTATACACATACACACACACACACATATATATATATATATATATATATATATATATATATATATATATACATGTATGAAAATTTGTAGAAATTTAAAGCTAGTAACTTCATTCTCTCTAAGTGTTTTGTGTGTGTGTGTTTATTTACATATAAACAAATGTAATGAGACAATTAGGAATATTTCTTTCTATTTTTTTCTAATGTTTTGATTGTTCTTTGGTCAGGAGAAAAGATTCAGTGAAGAAAAGTGTTTTCTTTTTTTTTTTTTTTTTCATCGTCCATTAGAGACTGATAGAAAGTAATCAAATCTCATAGTAGTTTTAGTAATTTCAGATCTCTCTTGGTGACCCATTTATATGAATTTGTGCCAGACTAATCAAAGTTTCATAGATACCCACCACACACACACATATATATATATATATATATATATATACAAATTGTAAATATATACATATATACATATGTGTGTGCATGTGTGTGTGAGAGAAAAAGAGAAAGTGTGTATATGTGAGAGAGAAAGAGAGAGAGAATGTATGTGTATGTATGTATCTATGTATGTAGTTTTGTTTAGTTTTAAATTTTGTTACTTATATTGTCTTTTTCTTTTTCTTACAGTTGCATTCAACATGGCGTTATATATGAAGTTACAATTTCTTCTGTTTTTTCTCTGTGTCATCTCTATGATGTCCATGGCATACAACCCTGATTATCATAAATATTCTGTGGAAGAAACTGTAAGAAAGGCATCTCCATTGCTAACAAAAATACTCAAATCCCTCATTTCTAACAATGTTCAAGATCAAGCAAATCTTGATGACCATTTTTCCAGTATTTCTGAAACCCATATCCCGGACATCTTCTCAGGAAAATTAAGACTTACCAAAAACAACTGGTTCCAGGTTCTACCAACATCAATAAGAACCAAAGATGTGTCTTTGAGAACCATTGTTGGCTGTGTAATTGCTTCCATGGGAGAAAGATTACTAAAAGGAATTGAGATGGAAGCAATTGACTACCCAGGTGAAATTAAACAACGTATGGAATGGGCCAGGGAAAAGATTGAAGGTTTTGTCAAATTCTTAAAAAGAGCAATTTGTACTTTAGAGTTGGTCATTGTGAATCAAAAGAATTCTTCCCATTATGGAATCTTCATGGAAGATTACTTGCAAGTTAGTAAATACTTATACAAACTGGCAATATCCGCTCACAAACAGATCAGTAAAAATGATAAACAGAACTTTGAAAAGGAGGTCGCATGTACTGCAAGGGACATTCACTTGAGGGACTGCATAGAGGATGTCTCTGGAATCCTGAAACAACTCAAGTGTCTTTCATTGTGCCAACAGCAAAACCATTGCAGGAACAAGATCACCAAACTGAAGAAAACATTACGCCGCGTCCGAAGAATGTTTATCAATTCTTTATTTCGGCTAAAACGGAAAGGGCAGAAGGTTGACTAAGAAGCCAGGATTTTAAGAACTGTTTGTTTTCAATGGAAATTTAACTGCCTTTCCGTGAATATATTAATCCTTATTGTCTGAGAAGAATTCTTATAATACACAACATTATTAAAAGAAAGAATTCTTACAAGAATAATCACAAAAAAGAAAAAATATTTTGTGCAACCCCCATCCACCTAAAAGACTTTATTTTTTATTTAAATAAAACATCCCAGACAATGCAGAAAAACAACTGAACTAAATCACTACTAACTTGAATTACTAAACAAAACAAGCTTTGTCAGAAACTGAACCTGTAAAAAATAATCTATATTAAAAGAAGCTTTGTTTGTCTGTCCTCAATAGATGACTAAAAGATGTTTTCTTAACAATTGATAACAATTAATTGTGAAATGGAAAATGTTTAGAAAATAGAAAAAAGTGAGTCTGATAGTCTTGCCATGTAATATATCCAAGTCATAACCCCTTATATGGCATAGACAATATTTTTAGTTTGTCTTTGTATGGAAGATTATTTTTTTCAGAGTTATGTTTCTTATGTGTTCAAGCCAAAAAAGAAAAAAGGATTTCAAATTCAAATTTTTTTAAAATAAGCAGACTCTTCTCATTCAAAAGGCTGATGCTGCATGAAAACAAAATTAACTTTATCCTTATTTTACCATAAGAATATAATGTTATACCTGTAATTTTACAACATACAAGAAAAATATAAGAAACTATTATTTATCCAAGAAAAAAAGAAATTGGACACTTTTATAGACTGTATTACAACTAAAAAATGTAAACAAAATATTATTCATACCCCCACTTCCAAAAAAAAAAAAAAAAAGAAAAATGTTGGACACTTTTATAGACTATCTTAACTTAAAGCAAAATATAAACAAATTATTATTCATGTAAAATCTAAAAATTTTAACCCAAACAAAAAATATTAACAAAATATGATTCTTTCAAGCAGTAAAAAAAATGATAGGCACTTTTATATCACAAAAAATATAGACAAAATATTCATAAGATCGAAGACAAAAAAAAGGATATTTTAAGGTAAATGACAACTTAAAACAAAAATATAAATAAATCAAACCACAAAAAACACATTTTTATTGACTATAAAAAAAAATGAAAGGATTTATGATTCGAAAAAAATCTCAACTTATTCAAAACATTATAAATTTTTTTTTGTGGGGGAGGGGGAGAAAAAATAATTATTGACCTTAAAGACAGAAAAAAAAAATGAATTATATTCCTTTAAAGAGCTTGTTTATCATATCATCTTGTTTCATTTTTCAGGAAATGTGACTTTCCCGATTTCAAAAGAACAAAGAAAAATACATTTTTCCCCATGAAACAGTCTTTATGGAATTCATGCACTCATCAGTGGATCTCACTTTTAATTTTTTTTAACATTGACTAAAATTAATGGAATCTTTGCTGATTTTGTTTTAAATAGACTTATACTTTAAAATTAATTTAGAATATCTTCAATATAATTATCAATCTTTTATTCTTATAAAATTATATTATAGCAAGTCAATGTTTAATATAACAGTCTGTCACAAAAAAAAAGAAAGAAAAATGTTAGACATTTTTATTGACAGTATCAATTATTAGAATTATCAATTATTAGAATTTTTTTCTTTCATTAAGCATAAATTTAAAGAAAAACTGAAGCCAGTTTATTTTAATCCTTTGAAATCTTATCCTAATATTCCAGGCTCTTATAAAAAGCTGGATATAGCAACCATTTCTTTTAATGGAATTATGAGATGGCTTTAAACAAAGATGTATGAATCCTGAAATGAACTTTGAATGGTTTTTGAGCTTGATTTTATTTATCTTATATTGTGGGTGTGAGTTTTGTGAGCTTAGGTAAAGAGTATTTGAGAACCCAGAGGCTTCAAATTCATAGGAATAACAGTAGTTAAAGCCATAACATTGAAACACATGTCACCAAATAAAACTGTGTTAGAATTGAGAAATAGAATATAACATCTAAACGGACAGACTAATGTTAAAAGAATTTTTCTTTTTATTAATTTTTCGACATTTTAAGTCTAGATTCATTGCCTTAATAAAAAGAAAAAATTATATTTAAAATATCGACGGCAAGTTCAGTTAAATCAAAGGAAAGGGGAGACCACTCTTACTGCAATGGTCAAGGGAAATAACTCTTAATCGTGATATATTCGTGTGCATATTTGTAAAATATATATTTATAGATACATACATTGTATATATGTACGTCCGTATTTTGTATACGTATAAAGAACTAATAATATATGTACTATATAATAATATTCTTCTTGTAGTGTTGAATTTCTAAAAAAATGTATTGAACCAGTTATATTCTCAAGATATTTGGCAATATAATTAATTTTTATTCTTTAAAAGCCACAGCGATTAAGCTCAGTGTAAACCTTTTTCATTTTTAGATAATTTATATTATAAGTATTTGCAAATAAATAATTAAGAAGAAACACAACACACACTTTTTTTTTCTTTTTTGTCCAGCCTTACGATTGCAAATACCACTATACAGAAACCAGCATACACAACTTAAATTATTCGCAAATATATACCAATTATCTCCCTTGAGAAAGTACAATCAGAATAGAGTAGACTCCCATTATTACCGCATATTTGTGATTTATATATGCTGTTAGAACGAATTCGTCACTATGACAAGGGGATATTGTACTAAGTATTTTTATACTTACTTCAAAGCTTATAAATTGTAAGATTTTTAAAATTTCCTTTCAGATTTATGCGTTAATTTGGTTGGCACAATTCTAAGGAAGAACTAATCTTAGTCTTTAACTGAATTCTTTGTATGCCATTATTACCTACTTAAAAATTGATTTGTCTGGCACACAGGCCTCAGCTTGCTTAAAGTACTAACTGTTTAATGGTCACCCATCTAATTATTAAGTAGGTTCATCACTGCTTAACTTCAGTGATCAAGTGAAAATAGGGAGCATATGTAAATCCTAATTTATTATTATCAAATCACAAATTGGACTAAAATCACTTTCTTTTCTAAATAAGATCACTTAATTGTGTGCAAGCAAAAATCTTGCTACATTATACCATTATTAACTGTGTTACAGTACCAAACAGAAATCTAATCATTCTATTTGATGATCTGTAAATCCGAAGAGTTTCAACTGTAACAGCAATCAATGATTATATTAATGCTTCTCTTTAAAAAGGAATGAACAATTGTAATTATCATTTCAAAGTTATCTTCATTATATTGAGAATTTAGGTAAAAATGATACCCAATAGAAATGCAGACCCCACAAAGTTATCATTCAATTGCAAATTGAACTAGAAAAACTGCTTTCTCCTTAAAGTTGGAGTAATTTAAGTGGATTTCTCCAATATAA
Source organism: Sepioteuthis lessoniana (assembly GCA_963585895.1). Taxonomy (NCBI): domain Eukaryota; kingdom Metazoa; phylum Mollusca; class Cephalopoda; order Myopsida; family Loliginidae; genus Sepioteuthis; species Sepioteuthis lessoniana. The sequence continues at coordinate 75,144,554 of OY757936.1, read as the reverse complement.
ATTGAGCTATGATGAGTTGTTTTCATTGTGTTGACATTCTATATAAACAAACATAATGAAAATGGTTGATTGATATTCTTTTAAATACCAACTTTTTGATGATCTTTGGTTCTTGTTTTTTGTTTTTTTCTCATCTTTATTGTAACAAAATTAACATTTTTCCATGGATTTTAAATATTTTCTGATGTTGAAATACTAATCAGCATTCAACAGAAAATCAAAAATGTTTGCATTTTCTGCAAATTCCACTTTATTTTGTAAATATCTGTGAATAAATTCTTGAAAACTTTTAAACATTCTCGTTTTGTTTTAGATTTAATGGCTGAAAACCTTCCCTACACCTGAATTTTAAGATAGTTCCCATGGAACACCATCTGCTCCAATAAAAGGCCATTGATTTGAAATGTCATTGAAAGATTGTTTACAATCACCATGGAATTTCCACTTTTTAGAAGTTTTCTTTTTCTTATTTTGATTCATAAATTTACAAATATTGTTTCATCAAGTTAAAAAAATTTATGATAATGACCTCAACAAATTAAGATTTATATCATTCATATTTTTAATAAAACTACAATAAATATTAAACAGATGTAAATTTAACAAAAAATATTTGGAGATCACTCAATAAAATCAGTAAATTTTCATATACTTATTCATTTCTATTGTGGTAACTTTTTATTTAATTTAATAAAGTTTTCTTTTTGCTATACTTGAACAAACAAACAAAAATCAGTAAACAATCACCACGATTATTAATAGAGCTTAACTGTGTTTCCTAAGATTAAAGATTTTTATAATAATGAACTTGACACTCAACAGAGGTTATTAAAATTAAGATTTAAATAACTTATACTATAAGTAAAAATACTATAAATATTATACATAAAACTAAGAAGTTTTATATAGTTTTATCCCATAGATATCGATAAATAGATCAGATCGTAAAAAGCAAAAATACAATAATTTACATAGTATACAAAATTAACACTAAAAGTATTTTTAAAGCTATTTTATTTGATTCATTGTTTACTAGAGTTTGTGTGCATAACAATAATTTTTAATTAAATTTTTTAAAAATATTCCCTTTTAAATTAAATATTCTTATATCATAATTTTTGTGTAAATTATTTCATAGTTTAACTAAAAGGATAATTTGATCAATTTGTACAAAACATTCAGTTTCTTCTTAATGAATAAAAACCAAAAACTTTATTAAAATTAATTTGTTGACTTTCAGAAGATTTTATAATTATCAAATATCACATCAACTTTTTGCATAAAAATAAAAACTTCTAAGATTTTTAAAATAGATATTCATTTTTTTTTCCTTTTTCTAATACTCATTCCCTCTCCAAAATTTTCAAGAAACTAATATGCAAAAAATATGCACTGGCGCCCCATTAATAACCAGCAAAATTGAGAACATAAGATTTGTAGTTATGAGACAATAGATAAATAGAAAATAGATACCAAATAGATAGATAGACAATAGATAGATAGAGGATACATAGACAATAGATAGATAGATGGACAATAGATAGATGATAGATAGATAGATAGATAGATAGATAGATAGATAGATAGATAAAAGTAAGACAGACAATAGATAGATGGACAAAAAAGATCTTTGACAGAAGGGGTGAATGAAACCTGCAGATCCAGAAATTTCAGGAGTTGAAAATAAAATATATTTGAGGAAAACCTGAAAAATGTGTTAAAAATCACAAAGAAATAAATATGAATTTTTTTTTATTATATCCAAAGTTTTTCTTACTATATATCCAATTCATAAATAAATTCATTAGTGAATATGTACCAAGATTCTACTAAAATCAGATAATTGATTTTTAACAGGTTGGTTAGTTTTATTATATTCCAGTCAGTTTAACAATTAAGGTACAAAAATTATATTCACAATCATTTTAAACAGATAAACACTTTACACTTAATTTCAATATCAATGTTTTAAGAGCCAATGAATCATTGGGTTGAAAATCATTTTAAACATCTCAAATTTATTTGATCCACAGATGGGATTCCAGCAAGTACAAACACTCTGGATCACAATGACTCTGGAAATAATCACAATGAAGGAGGTGGGGTTTACTTCAACACCTGCCAGAGATCCAGAATTAAATATCTCACCACAACTCCTGAGACAGTTTAGTGTCGTAACCAGGAGAGTATTTCCACAAATTTTTTCAGAAATAAATTCTTTCATAAATTAATAAGGACTGAATATCTTACTGAAATTGGATAAATAACTGCTTTTTGGTAGATTTTGTTTGTTTTTTTTCTTTTAAACCAAATTTATTTTTCATCAAATTTTTCAGTGTAAATTGTATTTTACTGCATAATCAATTTTTCAAATACAAAATTCTTTGTTTGCATTTTTTATTATTTTATTATCTTTATATTTTACAAGTTTCAGGTATTTGTCAGTCAATATGGATGTTCACCTGGATATTAGTACAAGCATCAGCATGATGGTTTTGAAGACTGGCAGTTGACCATGCAACAGGTCTCCCCTCTTCACAATGCTAATGTTGTCCTAGGGAGAAAAAAAAAAGCTATATAACTTGGTATTAGTGTTACCACAGAAGTCGCCAGAATGAAGTTAAACACAATATCAGATCTGCTTAAGGGTTTCTAGCTATAGATTTTGCCACTTCAGCAAGTCATCCTGCCACACTAGTAGGCAGTTTGAATTCTGAATTTTCCTGCTCCTAAATTGGTTGCCATTATCAAGTTTAGGAAAACCAGTATTTTTTACTTTCTTCTTCTTTCTCTTCTTCATTGTCATCTCTCTTCCTTTCGAATTTAATATTTTAAAATTTTTCATTTAAATTTTTTTAACTCATGTTACGGTAAAGTCTTAAAAATTACAGTTCTGTTATAAGTTGACATCATTTTTGCAGTTGAGGGAAGAAAAGACTAAAGAAAAATAGCAAATGGAGGAATTCTAACAAGTTGAAGAGAGATTTTTGAGATTTGATTGTTCAGCAAAAAAAGTTACTGAAACTTACCCTTATTTGTATGATGAATGTAAATATTTACATTTCAATAGATTTTTTTTTTAACATAGAATTAACAAAAATTATTGTCTGTTATTCAGGACAAGAATCCAATATTTTACTTTGATAGGAATTGTTTATTCAAGCCTCAATCCCAGCAGTCAGAAGTGGAGGCATAAAAGACTTGGTCCTTCCAGAAAATTTAAACTTAATAATCAAGAATATCATTAATAATGGCACGAAAACACAAGAGCAGTGAAGCAGACAATTCTAATATGACAAAGAAAAATGGGAAAGTTTATAAAATTAAGTGATGATTTTCTTGTGAAAGTTTTGCAGGTGAACATAGAGGGTTCAGTATTATCTGAAGATTTCAATATCTTGGATGCAAAACTTGTTGAAATCTGCCAACATTGGATAATGAAGTCCACTGAATCAAGATCCCCACCTTGTTTTTTTTTTTTAATTCTCCAAGGATTTCCTCATCCATAAAGTGTCTTGAAACCTACATAACTCAGATAACTATGTCTTCCTGTATCATGGAAACCTCTAAATGAATTTATATCATCTGAACATGTCACCATACAAAGAGAATCTTGAAACCATTTTACCTTAGATAACAAGGCTTTTAAATTGGGTAATTTTCCCCATTAACATTTTTGGACATGTTCAGACTAAATTTGACAGTTTATATGAAAAGAAGAGAAAATAATATTCTACTCAAATATAAAAGTATTTTAAAAAAATAAAACAATATCAATTTGATCATGACTTGGAAAAAAGTTTACTCAAAGAAGACACCTTTCACCATAGCCTCAAGACAACTCGAGAATCTGACACATATATTCTTATATTTCTGGGAAGATCTTCCTTGATCTTGACCATCAGGGAAGTCGCAGAAATTCCCTGACAACTACTTTTGACTCTTTCTGCCAGTATGGCAAGGAGCCAAATCCAGCTTCCATACATATGACCCTTCAGTAGCAACCATCTCCAGTTAAGGTTTGACCACAGTCTCCAAAAGTTTCACATAGCTGTCTGATATGCCCTTTTCAAAGATGTAGTGCAGCATGATGTCACCTTTAGTAGAGACACACAGAAAGACCATCTCCGTTTGGTGGAATTTGGTTCTCATGATATATAGGACACCACATGGATGGTAGACAAGGTACCTGTTGTTCTGAGTGTTGTGCAATCGATACTGGCAGAAATTCTTTTCATCTGAGAAGAACCAGATCATCCTCGGTTCAACAGGATGCTGCAATTTATTTAGGAGCTTCTTTGGCTTCATCAAGCAATTCATCTTGGCTTTGGCTGGTCAGAAAGTGCCTTCCTTAGTAGTAGCAAAAGTCCTCATTCAAGGCCAGTTTTATGGTGGCAATTCCTACACTCATCTTTCTTGCCTGGATTTCCTTCCTTGGATTTTCCATCACCTTGTCCTGCAGTTGTTGGATGAATTCCAGCATCAGAATACCTGCTGTATCTCTTCCTGCTGGCCATAGTTTCATAGTCTTTATTACAGCAGTCTATATCACAGTGTTCATGTTGGCATTTTCATACCCAAAGTGAATCATCATGATACGGATAATTCTTTTCCAATATTCAGAGGCTTTCCAGTCCTCCGTGTCCTCTAACTTTTTCTCAGCTACAACTTTACTCTTTATGTTTTTTTAATGCAACTACATTGTTCACAAATACATCAAGTTGTTGTGAAAAGAAAGGAGACATAAAAATTCATCAAATTTAGCCCAAACACCCTGTGCCTAGTTTATACTTAATATTATTTGAGAATTCCACCATCCACAGAAAATCTAAAAACTTATCTATTTCATACAGAGGCTTATAATAAAAAAAAAAATTTTGACTTGATTCTTATAAAATCCTTTATTAGATATGAATAAATATAATCCATTTATCTATGGGTCAAGAAGCTTCAAATTTACCTACTTTGGTCTTGTCATATAACAAAAACCTCTATATAGCTGGAATTCATTTTGTCTGGCAGAAGAATCCAGTCAAAACCAACATAATTATCATCAGTTCCCAGGTTTTACTCTGGGTGACATCATACCCTTAGAGGGCAGTAATTCAACTACCCCAGCAAGAACCCAAAACCCAACTGTCAAAAATTGAACTGAATCACTGAGTATCTCCTTTACCATGAAATAATCACATACTTCCATGGTGGATAGGGGAAGTCTATGGCTCTCAAGTTTAGTTCTAGTAACCCAATATGACCTTGTGACCTCAGTTTGTCAATTAGGAACCTATACTAGGTGGTTCAGTCTAATACTTAATTATAGTTTATCTGCCATATAAAAAAGCCCTAAAATTTAATAAAACTCCTCAATTTTTACTTAATTCTAATAAAATTCATCTCATTAGATATAAATAGATACAATTAATTTACATGAATATATATATATATGTTTACTTGGATTGATATCATTTGAAGAACTTACCATAAAGAAAGGATCTTGAAACCTATTTACTTAGGATAACAAGGTTTTTAAATAGTGTTTTAATTTTCTGTAAATATTTTTGGATATATCTAGTGTATATTTTATATCATTTAAGAATTTCACCATCTGCAAATCCTAAAATTTAATAAAAATCCCAATTTTTTTTTTACTTGATTCTCATAAGAATTCATCTCATTTGACATAAATACAATCAGAAAGTGGGAATAAAAAAAAAGTGAAAAAATACAAAATAACAAAAACAACTGACAAGAACACATAAAAATAAAGAATCCGTGTCATTATATATGAAGTGAAATTTTCTCTTTATGAGATAACAAAGATAGTTTTTTTTTATTTAGTGCATATAGCGAGCAGGACTTACAAATTATTGCCAATTGTAATCAGGTTTTCAAGACAATGACTCCAAAACTGATCAATATTCATTTTGCCCAAATTTCTGAGATAAAGAATTATTATTCTACACTGAAATTCTTGGACTAATATCCTCATCAAAATTGTTAGTATAGAAACATTCAACCACTGTACTCTCCAGCCTTCTTCAAGATGAATTAAATAAAAAGACTGTGTCTTTATATGATTAAACAAAAAGATAAAGATTAGGTTTACCTCACCTGACAGACAAAAGATTAGAGTTCAGTTTCAGAATTTTACTTACACTGTCAATAAAACCCCTCACTAAAAACTTTAGAAATTTTCAAAAACTCTTTAGCTAAAAACATTTTCTGGAGACCCATAAGTAAGGAGAAAAAAAGTTAGGGGTCATAAACCTTTACCTGTCTTTGAGTTATGGGACGAAAGAGAGAGGAATAAAAATAACATTTGGTAATTAGAGTAAAAAATTAGTTATAGAATTAGAATATTAAACATTTTCAAACTGCAAAAACACTGAAGGAGGAAGGAACTTTAGTTTCTTGTACAAATCCCATCAAAATGGATGATATAAAAAGTGACCTTGAGTTACCAAATAAAATTCAAAAGCATGTGAACTGCTAATGGGTTATTTAATGCTAAAATTTGATTCATTTGTAGATATTTGATTATAATCATAACTTTATATTTTCTATTGCAGATTTTTTTTAATTGCACTTTTGTTTGTCTATAGTAATCATATGTTTGCATCGTTATAAAGAATCAAATATTCTTATCTAATAGAAATAATTTGCACAATGATACTGTTTCAAGTGTTCTTCTCTAGTACTAATTTATATACAATTTTATGGTTTCAAGTAACTAATAATACTTAGAAAGCCATTATAGCTTCAAGTAACTATTCTTAATACAAGTAATTTACATGCAGTTATAAGGTAGCAAGTATTCCTATCAAATACAAATCATTTTCAAGTAGGTTTATTTGATCCATATATGATACCCTAACAGGTACTACCATTCAAAGAGTAATGGCAATAAAGAGGTAATCAACACTGCCCAGATCTCCAGAAATTGAGTCTCACCACCAGATTCAGTTAAATATCATATCAAGGACAAATCTTTTGGGGTTGGGGCTAACTCCTCTAAACAGGATGCAGTCAACATATTCTAAGCCCTGCTTATAGGGATTAGATTATGTCAGGATTCCTTATTATTGATTTCATGTTTTTGGATAGGAGACGGGTACTGCCAAGCAACCATTTCCCTGACAGATGGCATGGAAGTGAAATATCCAAGATGCTATCATGATGATTTTATAGGTTATTGCAAAAAAAATTCATAAAAATTCATCTTTTATAAATTTGCTAATGAATTTCATGGCAGCCTAGGAAGGAGTTTATTTTTTGCCAAAAAACCATTTCATTTATCGCAAAAAAATTCATAAAACATCTTTTATAAGTTTTATAGCATAAAAGTTATCATCATAGGAAATCAAATGAGCAATCTGATTTCAAATCCTCGATGAGGTTGCATTTTACTTTGTGCTAATGCCCTTGGAAAATGCATTAATCCATCTGTTCTCTTACTCTGCTCTCCTAGCTATTGATAAATTATAGAACAGACACGTTTCTTTAGCCAGTCTAGGAAAAGAAAAAACTGAATTTAAATCAGCCGTATTCCACTTAAAAATTGACTTTGTGTCACATTGTAGCCATGGTGGAGGGATTGGGCAAAGACTCATGACCTTTGACCTTGAAGAATGATTTTCAGAACACTACTAACCTCAGGTTAATCATAAAATTATATTTCTGTAAAGAAATCTCAAAAAGGTTTGCGTTGAGTAAAAACTGATAATTCATTAAGTATCATTTCCGTGCGTTTGGATAACTTTCCTAATTAGTATGTACTTGGCTGATCACATGATCAGCAGGAACCCTGTTTAAACAGGCAGACCGATTTACAACCTCCAGAGGAGAAAGTTTTTAACTAGAATATAAGTCAAGGCAAGCTGATTTTTTCATTCTCCTCATTTCTTTACAGAATCTAAAAGAATGAATATACACATTTTTTTAACTCCTAGTCAACATATTTTCATTTTTATGAATAAAATTCCATTTCTTTTCTTCCAACGCCTTTTCAGCCAACTTTATTTTCTTAATTTATAAATATTTGGGATAAGTAACTGTTTTTAATAACCACTTGACAAATATACTAATCCTCATCTATATATTTGATATGTTTGCATTTTTAAGGCTTAAGATATATTGTTTGTATTGGTTAATCTTTGCTTTAGATTGGGTTTTTTATGTTTAAAGTTTTATTTTCATTAAAAGTAGAAAGAAATCAGTAAATTTCATTTTACTAACTTTACATTTTTTATTACTATGGGTGCGTAGGTAGGTAGGTAGTTATTCCAGTCCATTGCTTTGCACAGGACTGACAATATTTTTAAAATAACCTGAAATATGATTGATTTTAACAGTATTTTAATCCATCTAGAGTTATTTTGTGCCAACTACTAATATTTTATATACAATTCTATGGTTTCAAGTAATTATCTTAATTCAATAATAGTCATTTCCTTGTAAACAGATATATTGATTCAAGTAACTAACAATTCCTAGTAAACATTTATAACTTCAAGTAACTATTCTTAATTCAAATAATTCACAGGTATATGGCATCAAGTATTCATATCAACAATAAATAATTTGCACATGCTTGTATGGTTTCAAGTATTCCTATCAAATACTAATAATCATACAGTTTCAAGTAACTAACAATTCCTAGTAAACAATTATAACTTCAAGTAACTATTCTTAATTCAAATAATTCACAGGTATATGGCATCAAGTATTCATATCAACAATAAATAATTTGCACATGCTTGTATGATTTCAAGTATTCCTATCAAATACTAATAATCATACAGTTTCAAGTAACTAATAATAGAAATCCTTAATAAATAATTTTAGCTTCCAGTAACTATTATTAATAAGATAATTTACAGCTATATGGCATTGAATATTCCTATCAAATAGAAATCATTTTTAAACACATCTATTTAACTCATAGATGGGACCCTAACAGGTAATACCACTTTGGTTCAGAGTGGACCTGGGAGTAATAGCAATGAAGAAGTACTCTATACTTGCCAGATATCCAGAACAAGAGCTTCACCATCAGATGCAGTTTAGTGTTATATCCTGGACACTACTACTTTTTTTTGGGGGGGGGGGTCCTTTCACCTCTCCAGGGGGTGGATACAGTCAGCATATTCTAAGCCTTATAAACAGAGCAGCCTGATATATGAAATATCCAGTAACATGAACAGGTGCTAAAACAACAATCAAACCCAAGGCAGTAAGTTTAATTTCAAAATTGCAAGAAAATTATCAGCAATAAGAGAAACCCCAAAAGCAGCCAGAGGGTACAATGTTGTCACTAATGACAGCCAAGATGAAAACAATAACCAGAGTACATTAGTTAATAACACCCAAAAATTAAGTTTAACATTAAAAATTATACTTCAATAATTCACCAACCAGTAAACATGACTTTATTTATATTTCTGAATGATATGTATCTCTAGACGAAAATTTAAAAAATTTCAAATCGTTGCTGGCAATTATTAAAAAAAATTCAAATAACTAAATCTTGGACAAAATCTTTTACAGGATTCTCAGCAGAATTTGATTTAGGGGGTCTATTATCAATCCTTGACCATTCATACACGTTATGTGATGAAAAAAATCTAAGCTTTTATTGTATATGCCATCAATTTTGATAGCACAGGTATGCTAGCTGATATGATAAACTTTTTATAAATTTAAAAAACACACAATCAAGTATTCCAAATACGCTTAGGGGACCCAAGCAACTGTTCATAATACTTGTGCCAGGTCTGATTTTGGGTATGAAATAATCTTTGCCCAGGGCAGTAGCTAGTTTTTACAACTTTGAAAAGAAATCTAAGACTGATCTAAAATGCTTGAAGAAAATAAAAAAAGTCAGTCTTCACCAATTTTAAGATTCTAAATAGCAAAAACGAAAAAAAAAAAAAAAGAAATTAAACTTGTTGATTGATCTTATTAAAGAATCAAGATGAAGACTAAACTTTTTTTGTAACCTAGAAATCATGTGTTGAAAAAAATTAGGTTATCAAAGCACCTCAAATTGAAATAAAACTCTCATGCTGATAGAGATCCTTCAGTAAAGTTAACAAAGAAAGTCTTCTTAAGATTTTCTAGGCATTAGTTTCATCCAATTCTTGTTTATGGTTCATCGCTGTTTGATTACCCAATCAACATGATATGCAAAAGATCGAAAAGGTTCAAATATGCTTCACTAAACTCATTCCAAAAGAGATTTGACCTATCAAGAGAGGCTCAAGACACTATACATACTATCTCTTAAAGCAGAATGTCTTGAATTAGACCCAATGTAGGTATATAAAAAATCATAAATCTTAATAAAATTGACTTAATGATAAATACTTCATTAAAAAGGCTCTTAGGAGCTTTACCAGATGACAACTATTAAGATTCTATCAAACAACTTTTAGACTGAACATTTAGCAAAATGCTCTGTCTACCAGTGTGTATTTGACCAGTGGAATGGCCCAACTATCTCTGTTGCCACTGTCTCATTGCAAAAATATCTAAAAAAAGAGCTGAAAATGCTTTATGAATAGAGAAAAAGTAAATAGTAAAATTATATATATATATATAAATCTATATAACTGCTACTGCAAGGACAACAGCTACAGTGGTACCAACAAATCCTTTATCAGATGATGATGCTGTAGTCAGGGATAATTTTGGGGCTGAAGCATCATTACCACTAATACCCACTCTGTGCTTGTTAGTGTGGAAAAATCAGATCCATGCAAATACAGCTTCAACTGATCTTGGAGCCTCTTGATATATTTCCATTTTTCTGCTGTTGACAACCCGAGTTTAGTCAGGTATACAGAGTGGAATTAACAATAAAACTTCAGTGCCTGACTTACGTGAGAAATATATTTGTAGTAAAGATATTTTATATATGTTGCTCTCATAGATCTTTGTACTTTAACAGCTTTACATTAATGTACAACACAGTCAGTGTTTTCTTCAAAAGGGACAATTAACGCAATCATTTAAACTGACCAGATCATGAGATCCAAATGTGGAATGGTTCTAAATCTACAGCAACACTCCAATCCATGTAATCAACAAATGTTCACTTTGTAATGGTTACCTTTGTAGGAAATGGACACAGCAACATGGGTTCAAATCCTGGGTGAGACTGGTTGCATTTCACATAGCACTAATACTCTTGGGAAAAGTATGAATCCAATTATTAAATAGTAGGGTAGACTGAGCTTTTCAACCTTGTTATGGCAACCAGTCTAAGAGAAGGAAAACTCTGAATTCAAACTCTGCTCAAAATTGGCATTGTGTCACATCCTGCTTGTGCAGATGGTTTAGGTAAATATACACACATATATATATATATATATATATATATATATATAATTCTAATAGCGTAGATACCAAGTCAATGATGACTGTTAGTTCTCGTGTGTATATATATATATAACTAATATAGTTATGAAGTTGGCTCTCTCTCTCACCCTATATATATATACATATATATATAGGCACCTGCATTGTAATGGTTATAGTCATTGAAATGGACATGGCAACAGGAGTTCAAATCCTGGACAAGGCTATTTGCATATCACACAGCACTAATACTCTTGGCAAACTTTTCTCCCTCTAGCAATCATTAAATAGTAGGGCAGACTGTACCTTTTAATCTTGATTTGGCAACCAGTCTTGGAGAAGGAAAACACTGAATTCAAATATTTTGAACTCCATTTAAAATTGTGCTTATGTGGAGGAGTCATATATATATATATATATATATATATATATATATATATATATATAGAGAGAGAGAGAGAGAGAGAGAGAGAAAATTGATAAGGTAATCCAAGCAGGAGGAGATATCGAATGAGAAACAATATCAACATTAAAGTGTTTCAATTCTAATGAAGCATCATCAAGACTGGGAGGGATGATATTAGTGATGTCAAACATTCTTAAAACATCTGTCATTGATTTAACATCACTAATATCATCCCTCCCAGTTCTGATGATGGTTCATTGGAACCGAAACACTATAGTGTCAACTTTGTTTCTCACTAAATCTCCTTCTGCTTAGATTACCTTGTTATCAATTTTTTCTCTATATTGTCAGATTTTACTTCATTATATATATATATATATATATATATATATATATATATATATATATATTGTTTAATCCTAGATTCATCAACCCTCTTTCTTAGTTCAACTGCATAGAGTTTCCCCAGTTATCAATTTGAATATTTTGTGTTTTACTTCTGAATAAACCTAATCACTTTGCCTAGTTTGGCTACTGGGTTATCGAAAAACAAGATTTAAATAAATAAAATTGTACCTTATAAATGGGCTTGACTATGCATCCTATTTATAAAGATGGAAACAACCTCCTAAATGATACCACACAAATTTTGTCGAAAGTTATTTTCTTTAATTTCAATTTAATGTTACATTCTTTTCATCTTTTCTTTTTAGATGTGATAAAAAGTAAACGACAAAAATTAAAATAGGAAAGAAAATACAAATGAAAAATAACAATTAATAGTTGCTAACACTAGTTTAACAATTGGAACATATTTGAACAAGAACCTTTTTGTGGAGATGAGTGAGGTTATTAAAGTTTATATCGGGCTGCTGAAAGGGTGCTACTGGTACTCTAAAAATTAATAATACCTGCCACATAGTTGACTGTGACTAAACTGGCTGCCCAAGGAGGTTTGGATGGAGAGGGTGACTAGACACCAAGAAAGATAAAAAAAATAAGACTTATCAATGAATAAATGTAGCCATGAGTAAGGGACAACAGCCATCTAGCTTACAAGTGCCATAAAACAGGAAAAGGGAATCTCTTGCAATGAAGTTTGGCTATTCACTACAATTGATCCTCCACGAGTTCCTTTGAATCAGGAAAGAGATATCAAGAGGGTGTGTCCAGACCTTGGTAACCCCTTACCCACCGAAATCTATTATCCACTGGAATGGATATCAAAACAAGAGACAAAATTAGTCAACTTTTCCAAAAACTTGATGGATGAGATAATATTTTTGAGTATAATCAAAAAATATATAAATCAGGTTGGGTTTGGTAAATTCAATGGCATATCAAGTGCTTATGGGTTATTTAATGCCAAAATTTGATTCATTTGTAGATATTTGATTATAATCATAACTTTATATTTTCTATTGCAGATTTTTTTTAATTGCACTTTTGTTTGTCTATAGTAATCATATGTTTGCATCGTTATAAAGAATCAAATATTCTTATCTAATAGAAATAATTTGCACAATGATACTGTTTCAAGTGTTCTTCTCTAGTACTAATTTATATACAATTTTATGGTTTCAAGTAACTAATAATACTTAGAAAGCCATTATAGCTTCAAGTAACTATTCTTAATACAAGTAATTTACATGCAGTTATAAGGTAGCAAGTATTCCTATCAAATACAAATCATTTTCAAGTAGGTTTATTTGATCCATATATGATACCCTAACAGGTACTACCATTCAAAGAGTAATGGCAATAAAGAGGTAATCAACACTGCCCAGATCTCCAGAAATTGAGTCTCACCACCAGATTCAGTTAAATATCATATCAAGGACAAATCTTTTGGGGTTGGGGCTAACTCCTCTAAACAGGATGCAGTCAACATATTCTAAGCCCTGCTTATAGGGATTAGATTATGTCAGGATTCCTTATTATTGATTTCATGTTTTTGGATAGGAGACGGGTACTGCCAAGCAACCATTTCCCTGACAGATGGCATGGAAGTGAAATATCCAAGATGCTATCATGATGATTTTATAGGTTATTGCAAAAAAAAATTCATAAAAATTCATCTTTTATAAATTTGCTAATGAATTTCATGGCAGCCTAGGAAGGGGTTTATTTTTTGCCAAAAACCATCAATTTAAAATCTTCTTATCTTTATAAAATTTGTAAATATCTCTGAATGTGTTCAAAATATGACTATCAGCCAATTTTTAAATATTTAAACAATATGTAATGAATTTCTTTGTTTGATAAGCTTCATGAAAAGACTATCTCTAAATTTCTTTTCATAAAAACTCTTTTGTGTAATCATCAATTCTACATAAATGAAATATATTCATTGATGTAGAGGAAATGGGCACTGCCATGTATTCCCACTGCCTTCAGGGATGCTATGAAAGGTAATTTCTCAGCATGGCATCCTGACAACTTAATGGGTCATGGAAATATCCATCCATGCAAAAGATATCCTTAAAGAAATTAGATATAATATTGACTTATTTAAATAATCTCACCACCAACGGAAGTGGTTTTTTTGAGAAATATCTAAGCCATAAAAATCTATTTTATCTCGAAAGTCAAAAAAAAAAAAGAAAGTAGACCAGGCTAATGATATAATGATCCAATTTATATATATATATATATATATATATATATCAACATTACACAAAAAAAAAAAAAAATGAAAATGCACATCCTTAAATTTTTGAGAGGAAAATAGCATTAAAATACTCTTAGAGAATAAAGCAATTTCCAGTCCAATCTAAAACTTAAGGATAACACTAAAAGACTCCATTTGTGATCACTCTTATCATTATCATACTCAAAAAAGAAAACTATTAAAAGTATATCCCAGTGAGTTGGGCTTAAAATACACTAACTGGATTCTCTGCACACAGGTAAAACCCCCACCACTTGCTCAGAAAGAAAAAAAAGAGTATTATGGATATAACACAAAACATCATACAGTGATGAGGTTCCTGTTCTGAAGTTCTAGCAAAGATGGAGTCACTTCTTTGTTGTCATTACTCCCAGGTCCACTCTGGCCCAAAGAGGTACTATTTACCAACCCCTCCGCTCGGGCAGGATATGACACAAGGTCAATTTTTAAGCGGAGTTTAACAGGTTTGAATTCAGAGTTTTCCTTCTCCTAGACTAGTTGCCTCAACAAGGCTGAAGAACCTAGTCCGTCCTACTATTTTACCCATAGCTGGAGGGAGAATAAGGGGGTTCATACCTTTCCCAAGGGTATTTGCCCGAAAGTGAACATAATAGCGCGACTGGAGTACGAACTCGCGTACTACGATTCCGCAGTTCATTGCTTTAACCATTACACCACCAGGACACCCCACTCTGGCCCAAAGAGGTAGTACTTGTTAGGTTCACATCTATGAGTTAAATAGATGTTTGAAAATTATTTTTATTAAAAAGGAATACCTGAGACCATATAACTGCATGCAAAATTATTTGTATTGATATTCAGCATTAAATTCCCCATAAGGAGTTGATATGCCATTAAACAAATAAACCAAATTAAACCTATTTAAAGATAACAATATATAATTATGTATTTACTTAATTACAACTCATTAAAAATTCTAGAAATCAGGTGTGACTTAATATCAAGTTTAATGTTCACTGAAAGTGGAATTTTACTGACGGAAATCCAGAGGATGACCACTAAAATGATAAAGAGTGATGTAATGAGAGAGGATAGAAAACAACTTTCCTTTTAATGGGGGGGAAAGAAGACTGGCAAAAGACAGGATGAAGTAGTGGTCTTGTTTGGACAAATATGTGTGAGGAACCGTTTTTTGGGGGAGGGGAATAAAAGGGAGGGTATGCAGATAATAATGAATTTAAATACCTCCCCTCCAATCACCAAGGTAATTTAAAATCCATAAAGATAAATATATTTGACCTCCAAGGTCAAAATAGCTGAGGATTATCAGAATAACAGCTCTTCAGCTATGTGCACTAATGTCAAAAAAACTTTTTCAAGAAAATTTCAACAAATTTATTTTTTTTTCATTAAATATTTCAACAATAAATGAAACATCACAGAAATTTAAATCCTGCATAAAAATTTTTTTTCATAGTAAAGATTTATTTATTTATTTATTTATTATTTATTCATTCATTCATTCCTTTATTTTCAAATTCTTTCATTCCTTTATTCTTCCACATCTTTATTCTTTCATTCCTTTATTCTTCCATTCCTCTTCATTTATATGATTTTTTTCTTTTTTATCTTATTTTCTCTCTTCCTAAATATAATAGAAAAAATAAATAAAGTATGTTTTTGTTTTTTAGTCTCTTTGTAACTGTTTTGGTTAATTGCTTTTTCTTTTTTGGTCTTTTTTTTTCCAGTCATTATTCAGTTATTTTTAAACAAAAACCAAAACTTGAATTTTTTTCCCTTTCTTTTTTTCTAAGTGAAGAAAACAAAAGAAATTTGACTATATTCACTTTTTTTTGGGAAATAAAAAAAAGGCTCAATATCCATCCATACACCCACACATACTTGGCTTTAAAGACAGTTCTTTATTTTTTAGAGAAAATATTCTCCAACATGTAAACGCTTCTTCCAGGAATACTAACACACATAGAAACTTAATTGATCTTATTGAATTTAGCTTATTCTGGATCAAATCACAAGTGTGTAACACCAAGTGAGGATTAAACTTACTACTGTAGCTAACTATTGCTCCATAGTGCAACCTACACACATATAAGGATATTTATTAAGCTTAGCTTAGTCTGGAGTTTGGTGTAGCATAAATTATCAAACACAAAAAAATGGAGTCTGCTGAACCAAGTCCAAATTTTGGTCAAGGCTGTTCACATTCACTTTATACTAATATCTCCAGGAAAGGTATGAATCCATCACCTCTCCTTCTCAACTATAAGTAAAATAGTAGGGCAGACTAAGCATTCTAACCTTGGTGGGCATCCAGTCTAGGAGAATGACAACTCTGAATTTAAAACATTGGAATCTCTAAAGCAGTTCAATGTTTTTAACCCTGTTCTAGCAACTTGTGCAATGACACCGATACCAACAATTCCATTATCATGGAGATGGGAAACTTGCTGTATGGGCAACTGTTGATCTTCTGTACAACCTTTTTCTAAGCCTGCACCAAGATCTAGCCACAGATCAATAGTTTTGCAAGACTGACACATGTCATAACAGACCGGAACAAAGCCACAAGTGTAGGGCACCCAGTAGAACAAACTCACTACAATAACTAATTAATAATCCAAGGCGGGGGCTATTCTCTACACACATATTGGGTATTTATTAAGTTTAGTTTAGTCAGAACCACAAGAATGTCACCCAGTGAGAATTGAACTCATTATGCAATAATGACTCTTACCATAGACAGAAGTGCCAAATTTTATTTCAGTAGAGAAATAAACTTTGGTAACAAAATTAATATCTCAGTCCTAAAATGATTGTTACATTTGCATATAAATTTCATGCACTAAATATAGCAGCTATTATGGGACAGAGGTAGTAAAATGATACCACATGCATCCCAGAAGAGTTGTTACATTTAGTGTATGAAATCTATAAATAAATGGAATAACTATTATGGGACAGAGGTAGATTTTCATTATTGTTCTTGTTTATTTAATCTTTTTAACTTTATACTACCTCTATCCCATAATAGTCGATACATTTATGATGAGAAAATTAATATACAAATGTAACAACTGTTATGGGACAGAAGTTATATCATTTTACTACTTCTGTCATATAATAGTTGTTACATTTATGGTATGAAATTTATATGAAAATGTACCAACTATTATGGGACAGACATAAAATAGATTAAATTAACAAAAACAATAATGACTATCTACCTCTGTCTCATAATAGTTGGTACATTTACATATAAATTTCGTACACTAAATATACCAACTTTTATGGGACAGAGGTAGTACTTTTGACTACAAACTCTAATGATAAGCCAACAAACTACTACTGACATGTTGACTTCTGAAAAGCCGTAAAAATGCAAATGTCGGATCAATTACAGAGGGAGGTTCAAACATGGCCAAATATCCAGTCAATAGTTATCCAAGTTCTTCAACCTTTCTCTACTGTGAGTTCCATGCACAACAGTATTACTGGAAGGAACATGGAGATCTCAAAGAAAATTGTCATGTAGCAACCATTCCCACCTCCCACCAAAAAGTCAAGTCTCTCATACTGGGATTAGAAATCTTTTTCAATCAACCATCTTGCACCACCACCTCCTACATACAGACACACAGACCCATGGAACAATTGCACACAGGTGCACACACGCACAAAAAAGAGGCAGATAGAGAAATAGTCAAAAAGATTATTAGGTGTTCTTCACTAGATAATTATCATACAGTTGCCTATAATAATGTCCACAAATAATTATAATTCTTTAGAAAAAAAAATTATTTGCTATAGTTTGCTTCTTTTGAATTATCAATATATTAATCAATAAGTAATCAACTGATCAATCAGTCAGCAAATTTCCCCAGTTTTCTAATCAACAGATAAATGGCAGAGTCAGTCATCAGTCAAATCAATCAGTCATCCAATCATACTGCCCAAGTGAATCATTAGTCAGTTCTCCAACCAAGCTGACCAAATCAGTCTTCAGTAAAACCTCTAAGTCAGTCAACCAATTATACAGACCAAGTGAGTCAGTCTTCTAATCATAATATGTCCAAGTGAGTCATTAGTCAGTCTTCTGATCAAGCTGACTGATTCAGTCATCAATCAGTCTACCAAAATTTTTCAATCAAATTCACTATGTCAGTCATCAGTTAGTCCATGATCCACAGATAGTTGACAGTCATCAGTCTATACTCCAGTCATGTTCTCCAACTCTATTATCAGTCAGCCTTTCAACCATACTGATCACTGACCAAATTAGTCATTCCACCAATCAAGCTGGCTGAGTCAGTCATCAGTCTATCTTTCAAAATCCTCAAATCAAATTCCAAGTCCGTCATTAGTCTGTCCTTTCTCAAGGTTCTCTGAGTCAGTCATCTGTCAGTCCTCTCCAATCAACAGATAGTTAAGTGTCAATCATCATTCAGTCCTTCAGATAGTTGACCAAGTTGGTCAAAGCATCAGTCCTCCAAATCAACTTGTAGTTGACAGTCAGTGAAATTATAAGTTGAATAATGAGCTCAGCCATCCCACTCTGAAGAGCTGACTTGAAAAAAAAAATCAATCTCTAGATAATCAATTAAACTGATTGATTGGCTGATTTGTTCAGTCATTCATTATAGATATAATCATATTTGAGTTATGGTCTTAAATTATTTGAATTCTGAGATAAAGAATTTTCATTGTTAATTTTTGACAAGTTTTTTTTTTTCTTATTGTTGCTTTTTTATCACATTGTTCTTGGTTGAATAACCTCTGACCATTAAAAGCAAGCAGTCTCAAACTGAAATACAAATATATCTATGACAAGATTTGAATTTGCATCCCATATGTTGAAATACGAACAAACACTGAAAAATATGTGATGTCAGTCTTGTCAAAAAGCTTTTAGTTTAAACTTCACACTAGTTAATATGATGCTTGTCTCAAATAGCCCACTCATGAAAACTTCCATTAATTCTGCAGAAAGGTATAAAAATGTATATAAAAATGTAATACTTACATTCACCATCCAGTTTCAGTTACTTGCTTCATTTTCTTATTGAATAGTTAAGTTTCAAAAGGACAATTTCAAATCACTACAATTTGGTCATTGGGTATATTTATTTAGTCTTTCCCTCCTCCAACCACAAAGTATTAAGTTATGGCTGATGGCTGATTTGTATTTTGGGATTTAACTGTAACTGTTCAGTATAATAAAAGAAGCAAATGACTGAAATTTACTCTGATTTGGTGGTGAATCTAAGAATTACATTTTTACATAATTATTTTGGACATTAAAACAAAATTAATGTCAATCTTTATGGGTGAACTCTTCTGTACAAGCACCATTAGTTTAATGGTCAGAATATATTTGACCAAGAATGATGCGAAAAAAAAAGAAAAAAAAATTAGGAAAAAGCAAGTCAAGAATTAACCGTGAAAATAATTTATGGTATTTGACTTTTGAAAAATAAATTGTCATGGTCAGAAAATGAGAAACGTTAGTAAATAACTGATATATTCACTATAGTGTGATAGGCATGAAACCAGTCTGACCCTCCGATGAAAAAAGTTCTGAGGGTAGGAAGAAATGGTAATTACACAGGAGTCCTGAAAATTAGTTCATCTTTTTTTGTTTTGGTTTTTTTTTCTTGGCAGGGGAGGATGTTTTCTTTTTTTTATGTTTTCTGCAATCCATTTGAGATTTTTTTGTTCCATTTTTATTTTTTGTAAAAATTCAATTTCTCAATATTTTTCTTTGACTCAACTTTTTTCATCTATTATTTTTCTTTCTTTTTTTTTTCTATCTCTCCTTGTTGCATGAATTATTTTTCTCATGATCCATGTTCATTTATCTTCTTAAAAAAAAAAAAAAAAAATTAAAAGATGCCTATATTATGACAACCTTTTTTCTCCCCCCCCTTTATTCTATTATTTCTGTTTTTGCACAAAGATTTTTTTCAATAAATAAAGTTGTATCATAAAAAAAAGAATAATTTGAATCATTTTCCTAGTTTCTCCTATCATCACCTTTTTGGTGAAAATTTAGGATTTTTTGGTCCTTCTGTAAAAGATCGTAATTCATAATTTGCTACTCGAGCATCATATTCAAATTTGTCTCTTGCAAATATGAGACGAATGTCAGTGTGTAAATACAACTTTCCCGATTTGCTACTGGAGATCCTGCAAAGAAAAAACACAACAAATTAGAAAATGTATTTAACACAAAAGCAGCCATAGGTAAAACAAAATACTGGAAATTTTTAACGAGCAGAAACGATAGTCACATTTTATATCATTTATCAGTATTAACGAAAAGAATTACTTCCCTTGAAGAGTTAGCTATTATTTTTTTTCATTAGAGTTACCTCCCTCGAATCACTTATTGCTTTGTATTATTAACTAGCATTTGATAAACAGGTTTTTTTACTGGACTAATGAAGAAAGATCTCTTATTTTAACGCTATAAAAAAATTAAGATATATTATAGATTATATAGATATATTATAGACTTTATCTATATCATCTTTATTATATATATATATATATATATATATATATATATATATATATATATATATATATATATATATATATTTGCAGCATTTCTTCACTGATACATATTTGATTGAACATAATAGACGTTTTTTGTCTACATATTTTTTTGTTAATCCTTTCGCATTGCTGTATTGATCTTATGATATTTAGAAGGAATTGGTTGATAAATCTTCCATAATTAGTTATTTCCTAAGTAATTTCTGCCCAACTTTGGGCCATCATCAGGGAAAGATGTATTACAAAAGTGATGTAACTTTTGTATGTAGATTACTACTGTTGTATTGTGTAGCATCGACTTTTCGAATTTGTTTCTATAAATAGCGTCAGTAGCTAAAGACATTTAAGTACATTTAAAATATGCTGACAAGAACTGTCTATTATGTTCAATCAAATATATATATATATATATATATACACACATATTATATATCTTTTTAAAAAAATTATCCATATGAATATGTTTGCTTGTAACTGCCAACTCCCAATTTATGTTTATATCCCTTTCAGTCATAAATTTATGAGTTTTTTT
This sequence comes from Sepioteuthis lessoniana, assembly GCA_963585895.1. Classification (NCBI taxonomy): domain Eukaryota; kingdom Metazoa; phylum Mollusca; class Cephalopoda; order Myopsida; family Loliginidae; genus Sepioteuthis; species Sepioteuthis lessoniana. The sequence goes on along the minus strand of OY757936.1, from coordinate 75,123,050 downwards.
TTTTTAAATAAACACTTTATTAAATTCTAAGAGAGAGAGAGAGAGAGAGAGAGAGAGAGATTTGAAGATACAAGTGTGGAGAAAAATGATGAGGAGTAGGAGAGGATGGAAATGGGAATTTTCATCTGGAAAGAAACAGTAGAATTCAAATTCATTGGCATTATATCAGTTGCTTCTTTTCACCATGAGATGTGAACATAAACAAATGGCAGGTACAAGAGTAGAAATATAAAGAGGTGAAGCCATCTAAGTAAAAAAGCATAAAGGAGTGGATGGAGGGTTAGGATTAGTTGATATCATTTCTTCCTTGTGTTATACTTGAAATAGGTTTGTCTTTCTTTGTCTCTTTACCCCCTTTTATGTATATTTATAACTGAAGGTATGACAGACACAAATGATAAATACACAGATAGCTACACAGCTCTAAACCAGCATTTCATAAAATGTAGAATTTCCATAAATCTGACGAGTCAATCCAGAAATGGAAATGCTGTTATTCTCTTCTGGATTCCTACCTCAAATGGATCAAGTATCGAAGATACGATGGTTCTTGGCTTTCAGCATCAGCAGGCATGTACATAGTCCGTTGTCGCATAAAAGTCTGGGCATTGGATGGCATATCTTGAAGATCATACATCACCACAAACATCTTTACAACTGTCTTGTTAGGGTTAAACAGTGTCTGAAATTGAAATGAAGTTTGCCATTATTTGGGATTTTTTTTAAAGATAAAAATTCACAAAATTTTACTATCACTATATTATAATTTGCATATAAATTTCATACCCTAAATGTACCAATAATTATAGGACAGAGGTAATATAAAATTGAATAGATTAAATAAACAAAACAAATAATAAAAATAATACCTCTTCCCCATCAGTCCAGTTGGCTGGAACTGTAGAAGATACTAACTGCATCTCTGCAGAAGGGTAAGATCCCCCCCCCTACTACAATAAGTGTCCTAGGTCTGACATTAACCCATCTGATGGTGAGGCTCAAATAATGCTGGAGGTTTGGGGAATGTAGAGTACTCCATTGCCATCACTTCCAGGTCCACTCTGGCCTGGAGTGGTAGCACCTGGTAGGGTTCTATCTATGGGTCAAATAGAACTGACATTTTAAACTGATTGCAAACAAATGACTTATGCTAAATTGTTTGAAATAGATCATTTAACCGTGAGTAAGCTAATGACTGATGTTTAATTGAATTGTTAGCGATACATAGCAATACTTGAAACCATTTAACTGTGTTGATTTATGTTTACAAATCATATGTATCTAATATATATAAATAAACCGGATTTGGCATTAAATAACCTACAATGGTTGAAATACCATAAAACCAAACCAAACCTCTGCCCCATAAAAACTATAACATTTGAATATATATGTCATACACTACATGAATTAACAATTATGGGACAAATATAGGTTTGATTTAGATCAATTTGGTTTTGTTTATGTTTAATGGCATATCAACTCCTTATGGGTCATTTAATGCAGAAATTTGATTCATTTGTAAATCTTTGTAATCATAATTATTTATATTTTCAACATCTAATTGTAATTTTTTATTTTTTACATCACACTTTTATTCATCTATAATAATCATTTGTCTTCACACAGCTATAAATGTGTTCATATCTATTAATTTAGTTATTTGGTTTCAAATATTTCTATTTAATACAAATAATTTTTAAACACCAATAAAACCTTCCCACTGGATCTGAGTGGATATTGAAGTAATGACAATAAAGGACTAGCCAAAGCTGTAGAACTGGAGTCTTACCACCAGGGGTTGTGAATGTCATACCCAGGATACCCCTTTTTTAGTGGGAAGGGCCTTACCCCTCCATAGGTGATGTAGTAGTTGTATTCTAAATTTCACTGGGAGAGCAAAGCAAAGTTAATACAAAATAGAATAAATTAAATAAAACTAGACAATAATAAAATACAAGTTATGTTCTGAAATAATTGTTACACTTACCTGTAAATTTCATACACTAAATACACCAACTATTATGGGACAGATGTAGTAGTTGAAAAAACAAAAATTATAAAGTGATCTTTAAAATTTAAACTTCAAAAAATAATCAGCCATAATACATCAATGTATTTTGACTAATATCCTCATCTTGATTGTGATAATAAAAGTTTTAGCCATTGTACTCTCCAGCCTTCTTTGTTATAGTTGCTAACTATCCGGGAATCTCACCCAAACCCTTTATTCATTAAAATAATATAGAGGGGAAATTATTAGTTGTGTGCAAAAGTTTCCAATTTTTTATTCAGCCTAGCTAAAAAAAAAAATTTAAAAGCACTGAAAACTTTTGCACACAACAAACAAAAAATCTCCAAAATGGGGCTTTGTTCTTTGAATGAATACTTACCACTTGCACCGTCCCAACTTTTGGTATGTGATATCCTTTTTTTGAATAAGTTTCCAAGTTGATATGACCCTGTTCAGATTTTAAAAAAGATAATAAAATAAGAATACAGATATATGATATGTGTGTGTGTGTGTGTGTGTGAGTGTTTGATAATTTTGAGGTCGTGACTGTATTTACCAAGATAGAAATGAACAATGAATGAAACATTAATTTTTTTTCAAAATAGTCCCCTTGGAATTCAGCACACTTGCTCCAGCAAGTTTTCCATTGGTCAAAGAACCTTTGAAACATCTCTTTTGGGATGGTATAAAAGTGTGTTGTTATATTTTTTTTAATGTTCTTCATGTTATAAAGAGATGAAGTTTCAGCATAGAAAACAAGAAAAAGTTGCACAAAATGAAGTCTAGAGTGGGAAGGTGACTTTCACAATCCTTTGCTTTACTAGAAACTATTGATCAAAAGATATTGAGACTGTTGACAAAAATGTATCAAAAATTGACATCTAGACATCATCACTTAAAAGATATAATCTTAAAATTTCAAAGGAAGATGCGTACACTGTTGAACAATTTATATAATTAAATGATCATGTCTAGAAATGTAGATTACTGGTGAGACAAAGTCGAGACAAATCAGTGCCATTTTGAAAAAAAAATCATGAACAAGTCTCAAAACTTTTTGAACAAAATGGTTGAGGTGAAACATGGGATAGCACAGGTACAGCATCCTCCATCATACTCACCAGAAATTCAGCTTCATGTGACTTTTTTCTTGTTTCCTTTAACGGAAAATTCATCTTGAGTGTAAGAGATTTGGGAATGGGGATGACATTTGAAAAAAAAAAAGACAAAAGTGAAGCTTCATAGAGAGTTTTCAGAGGTTTTTCAACCAATTAAAGACTTAAAGGATTAAGTTTTTTTTTTAATACCAAGGGGATTATTTTGAAAAACTAGATCTGCCGAGTATAGAGGATACTGCACTTGTACAATTCAGTGTTACACCAAAATCTTCAGATCAAAAAGTATAGAGACAACACTCAAAATGTCATCACTTATTTCTAGACAATATTACTTTATTTATCTATTTGTTTTTTAATGGTATAGCAACCTTCATAGGTTATTTAATACTAAAGCCATCCTTGTAGAAGAACAGAAGAGGTACTATTTAATCTGTAGCTGGTGGGGGATGAGAGGGTTCATACCTTTCCCAAATCCAAGAGTGGACATAATTGAATGGATGGAGTCCAAACTTACTTCAAGACTATACTCTTGTACTTTAATCTGTACTTCAAGACTATACTCTTGTACTTTAGTCTGTACTTCAAGACTGTACTCTTGTACTTTAGTCACTATCCAACATAGACTCCCTCATTTTACTCCAATATATCATCAATTTATGACATAAATTGCTCAGCTGTTAAAGTTTTCATTTAAATTTTAAGCTTTAAAGATATAAAAACCTTCAGTCAAGATAATTTTTCATCACATCTTATCACTACATCGCATAAAGGCAACTAAGAATTAATCTAATTTTTTTCTCAATCAATTCCATAATTTTTTACCAAACATTGGGTGGTTCCATAATATTTTACTCTGCATGATTTGGAAAAAAATTATACCATTAATTTAAATAATTTCATCTAGTTTGCTTAAAGAATATTGAATGAACCCCAAATGTTCAGCCATTAAATATAAAATGTTTTGCATCTTATCTGTTATTAGTTTATTTACTGCTAAATAAAAAAAGCAGGGGGAACAACCTCAAAGTATACTAATTCCATAATTTTGCCAGTTCATAATATTGGCCAATGAAACATTCATCAACAACAATTCATATCACCAACCTTGTTTAACTCCCAATAACACAGTATTTCATTCTCTGTGGAATTATCTTGTATCAAAACCCAAAAGATCAATCCAATCTAAGCCCAAAAGACCAATCCAATCTAAGCCCAAAAGATCAATCCAATCTAAGCCCAAAAGATCAATCCAATCTGAGCCCAAAAGATCAATCCAATCTGAGCCCAAAAGATCAATCCAATCTAAGCCCAAAAGATCAATACAATCTAAACCCAAAAGATCAATACAATCTAAAAAATAGTTACTGTAAAATAGTAGTAGTAATAATAATTTTTTTATAATTCACAAAGAAGCAAGACTGAAGAAACGTAATTAAGTTATAATGATGTATATTTTCATGACCTGATAAATTTTTAAAATATTGACAATCTTTTTTTTAAATCTGTCAATTTGATTTAAGCAAATTTTAGTCTCTTTTTATTTTGAGTTTGTAAACTGTCTACAAACTTATATTTCTTATTCATCTAGAAACAGAAAAATCAAAAACACAAGATAATTCTAAATTTGAGTTTGATTAACGATATATAAAAACAGGTTTCTTGATAGTAGAGTGATGAATCATTGCCAATGTCAGTCCATACATCCAAGAAAAGATTTTAGGGTTTTTTTTTTTACAATAAACTCATTTACATAACTTGATTTTTAAAGAAAGCTTTTTCTTCTTAATTTTGATTAGTTTTGTCTTTCATCTTTGGTCACTTTTTATCACAAATTGTACAGATCGCTAATCTACAACAGCGAGAAATAACATATAACAGAATAGTCAAGTTACACACACCAGCTGCTCTATCAATTCAGCAATGAAGAGCCATTAGTTTGTAGGATCTGAAGTCAAACCTATAAATTCTGTTTTATTCATATGATGAGTGTAAAAGGCACAAAGTCAATTAAGGAACATTTATTACCAAAAATTCCATAATGGGTGAATAAATCAGTAACTGGCAAGATATTGAATGAAGAAATGCAATCAATTTAAAAAAATCACTTTTTTTACATGACTCATATCAGAATATGTTGTCAACTTTAATTCTTTTTTATTTGAAATCTTTTGGCTTGATTTAAGTGGAGTCTTGTGTCTTTTGATTTAAGTGGAGTTTTGTGTCTTTTGATTTTAAGCTGGAGTTTGTAACATAATTATTTGCAATCCAACAATGTCTTTTAGTTATCTGCAAGAGGGAAAAAAACAAGACTTTTTATAATAGTCTCCTGTTTCACAAAGATAAAATGAATAATGATAAACATATTGGAAACGAATAAATTGCCAAAGATGAATTTTCTTTGCATAAGAATTATTAGACTTGAATATCCATAACCTACAGCTATGAACTGTCAGAAATAATGTCAGAAAATACAATAAAGACTTGAGAAAAATTCAAAGACACTGAAAAGTTTTCTAATATTATACTCACCAAATAAGGTGAAGGTGCATTGTCATCTGAAAGACTAAAAAAGTAAGACGTAACAGGCAGGCTAATGTGTTTTGGACAAAATGTTCCACTGGCTCCAATTTCTGCTGTGAAGCCCTCCACAACACCACTTGGTTCAATACGACCATTTAGAATAGATTCCTACAAAAGAATAAAAAGACAAAAAGCCAAATATTGATTGTCCAGCTTGAAAAACACAAAAATTGGTGATTTTTCATGTGTTAAAAAGATTATTTCACTTAAAAGATAACACTGAAACAATTTGTCAAATTAACAAGTAGTCTTCTCTCTCTATATATATATATATATTATACACACATACACGCTTAGATAAAAAAAACAAGGCAACCAATCAAGCAGAAGGGAACATCAAATTCAAACTGTCAATATTCTGATTATGTTGCTTACTGCTTATGGTAAAGGGATTAGATAAAGATATATATATATATATATATATATATATATTTATTATGTTGCTTATGGTAAAGGGATTTTATATATATATATGTATTTATTATGTAGCTATTATGTAGCTATTACCACGGTAGAAGGAATGGAAAGGAAAATTAGCGGCTATTTAAGGAGATGGTTGGGTTTGCCAAAGAGCCTAAGTAGCGCGGCTTTATATGGGACCTCCAATGCGATCCAACTTCCTTTCAGGGGTCTCAAAGAAGAGTTTGTGGTGACACGCACAAGAGAGGCGATTATGTATAGAGATTCCAGAGATTTAAAGGTAGCAGGAGCAGGAATTGAAATCCGCACAGGAAGGAAGTGGAGCGCTGTCAGGGAACTGAAGGTTGCGGAAGAGAGATTGCAGCAGAAGGCTATGGTCGGTACTGTGGCCAGTGGGACAAGAGGCCTGGGATATTATCCGAGTCCAAGGATAGACAACGCCAGAGGGAAAGAAAGAAGGGCGCTCTTGCAAAAAGAAGTAAGAGAAGGTATAGAGGAGACTAGGCTGGTAGGACTGTCTCAACAGGGTGCCTGGACCAGATGGGAAAATTATGTTCGGCGGCGAATTACCTGGTCGGACTTGTGGAAGGCCGACTTAAGCCAGCTAAGATTCCAGATCCAGGCAGTTTATGATCTTCTCCCTAGCCCATCAAACCTTCACACATGGGGCAAAAATGATACCCCAGCATGTCAGTTGTGCGGGGGTAAAGGATCGCTACAGCATTTGCTATCTGGATGCCCAAGATCATTGAGTGAAGGGCGTTATCGCTGGCGACATAACCAGGTCCTCAAAGTTATTGCTGGAGTGGTATCTGAGGCATTAAAATCGAATAGATTCAGTCCTGGAAGATATAAGGTTATTTTTGTTAGAGCGGGAAGCTCGAAGCAGCCGCAGACAAAAAATAAAGTATCGATGTTGTCATCGGCGCCAGATTGGCAATTGTTGGTGGACCTGGAAAGGCAGACGAAGTTTCCAGTGCATATTGTGGAGACAAAGCTCCGACCAGATTTAGTAATGTTTTCAAATTCCACAAAGAAGGTGATAATGTGGGAATTGTCAGTCCCATGGGAAGAAAACATGGAGTCCACACACGAAAGAAAGATAGCCAAATATGAGCCACTAGTAGAGCAATGTCAAATGAATGGTTGGCAGGCAATATGCCAGGCAGTCGAAGTGGGATGTCGCGGATTTAACGCAAGGTCGATGAGTAAAGCGTTGTCAAGCATCGGCATTTCAGGTGCGGGAAAACGTAAGGCCCTGAAAAATATTACCACTGCAGCTGAAAGAGCAACAAACTGGTTGTGGATCAGAAGGGCGGATAGTTGGGGTTGTAGATAGGTGATTATTAGAAGGGGGGTTAAAAAGGAAGGAAAAAAAAGATCGTCTAATTTAAAACGATATATACACGTATGATTTATTTAGTTTTTTATCTGTTATTTTTTTAGTTTTATCTATTTATTTTTTGCGCGCGAAGGAGTGTGGTTGTATTAGGCTTTAAGCGTTCATTTGAAACCGGTTCATTTAATTGATTAATATCTTAGACGTTTTAGCTATTTTGTAAATATAGCATTTTAAACGACAATGTTTTTGTGAAGATTTCAACGTACTCTTCGGTTTTTTTTGGTTTTTTTTATTTTATTTTATTTTGTCTTTTCTCATTCGTAAACCTTTCAATGAGTTACAACGTATAGTAATGCGCAGCGTCTCTTTTAGTTCGTAATTGTATATTTATGTACAGTTTTTAATGAAAATAATTTTTAAAACTAAACGTATGTCAATTTTATATAGGAGTTTGTTGTTTTAATCGCAATTGATATTTATGTACAGATTTTTTTATTTTTTATTAATTTATTTTTTTTTTTTTTTCGTCTTTTCTCATTCGTAAACCGTTCGATTAGGATGTTTTAACGTATAGTAATGCGCGGCATCTGATTTAGTTCATAATTGTATATTTATGTACAGTGTTTAATGGAGATAAGTTTTAAAACTAAACGTATGTCATTTTATATACGAGTTTGTTGTTTTAATCGCAATTCTTTAGTTATGTACAGTTTTTATTTATTTATTTATTTTTTTTTATTTAAGTTTTTTTTAATTTTTTTCTTTAAGTAAAAATTAATTTTAAAAAAAGGAGGGGAAAGGAAGGAATACATACCGGAATGAACAAATAACCGAATAACGACCCCATTGTAGCAAAAAAAGCAGAGTAAAGTGGCCTCCCAATTTTTAAAGAAAAGATTTAGAAGTCATCAGTAGAGCTTAGCTCTGATTGGCCGTTGCAAAATTATACATAGAGCCTTTTCTGTGGTCATTTTTCTTTTGGTTTTCTCCTTGTGTGGATGCGCAGGTTGGCTGCCGGGATGGGAGTTGGAGTTAGATCGATGCCAACTGGGTCATTTGGGTGAGGGGGTCTGATGTTGAAAGATCCGAAACCCCCCATGATCCCAAAGGAAACATCACTGACGACCCATCCCAAAGCATCAACTAAGATGTATGGTATAAATTATGTTGCTTATGGTAAAAGGATTTGATATATATATATATATATTTATTATGTTGCTTATGGTAAAGGGATTTGATATATATATATATATATATATATATATATATATATTTATTATGTTGCTTATGGTAAAGGGATTTGATATATATATATATATATATATTTATTATGTGGCTTATGGTAAAGGGATTTGATATATATATATATATATATATATATATTTATTATGTTGCTTATGGTAATGGGATTATATATATATATATATATATATATCAGGGGCGGAGATGGGACTAGAGCTACTCATGCCCAGCACGACCAATAACTCGGTCAATGTTATTCAAAATGGATTAAAAATCATCCATTAATTTCAAGCAAACACACTTAGTCTGATCTCAATTAAATTACGTATCTATTCAAGTTTCGATAACTAAGTAGCCAAAAGTTCATAAATATATCTGGGAATTATACAATGATTCTGTTTTGAATGGATGGTCTTTGTCTGGCCACCGTCAGATCCATTGAACATCCCATAAAATCGGCTATAATGTTGAACACGCGTAATCCGTGCCAAGCACAAGACCCTTATAATAACAGTAATGTTAGAGAAATCTCGCTTTTGGCTGTAGCCAATGGCAAAAGCAAGTCAAAATACCGGGCTCAAAAAAATTAGCACAATGTGACTGCTGACGCCTGTCTTGGGGAGAGAGAGAGAGAGAGAGAGAGAGCAAGGGCATAGCAGATTATAGCCGTCACCGACATCATCATCATCGATATGGTAAATGTTGGTTAAACGGCGTGTTTTAATTCGTTTTTTCACTAACAGATCTCTATTTCTTTAATGAATGTTGCATATATTACATTCTGTAACTAAAATTTGTTTATTTGAATACATTTTCAACAAATAATCTTTATTTTAAGTGAAATTGAAACTACTAGCTGTGTCTGTGTATATTGTCATCAATTTCTTTATTCTAATAAACATATTTTTCTCGTCATAGTAATGAACATCTTCTCTTTTCTTCTATACTTTTGAAAGGAAAAAAAATTATCTTATCTACTGTATTAACAAGACTACAAATTATATAGTATCTTGAGTGTTTACAAAAAAACCACCATGCAAGGTACATTAGTCAATCTGTGCTATACAATGGAGAATCACGCAATAGCAACTATGATGACTTACTTTGGGTCCACGGACCACGGGTTGGGAACTGAAGTTGACAGGGGAGGGCACGAGTAGCAAAAATAGGCTAGAGTCGCCACTGATATATATATATATATATTTATTATGTTGCTTATGGTAAAGGGATTTTATATATATATATATATATATATATACATTTATCATGTTGCTTATGGTAAAGGGATTTTATATATATATATATATATTTATTATGTTGCTTATGGTAAAGGGATTTTATATATATATATATATTTATTATGTTGCTTATGGTAAAGGGATTATATATATATATATTTATTATGTTGCTTATGGTAAAGGGATTTGATATATATATATATATATATATATATTTATTATGTTGCTTATGGTAAAGGGATTTGATATATATATATATATATATATATTTATTATGTTGCTTATGGTAAAGGGATTTGATATATATACATATATATATATATATTATGTTGCTTATGGTAAAGGGATTTAATAAATATATATATTTATATATAATCAAACATTTAATAGGGAAAATCTCCATGGTGTAGTGGTTAAGACGTGCTGAACTGTGACATTATAGTAAGCAAGTAAAGTTAGTGACCATACTCAAGGGCAACCAGAAGGCTCCTTTTCAATAGGGAAGGGCGCTACTCCTTTCCCTGGATCGCTCCACTTTACCTTCGATATGTACCTTATATTGCCAAGAGTTAAGCAAGGAGGTATCAAGTACCATTTTTAAAGTCTTTGGTATGACTCGACCTGGGATTGAAACCAGGTCTCCCAGACCATTAGCAAACACTCTACCCAAGTGAGTTCAAATTGTATTTGTACTATTAAATTCCTTTCCAAACTAATTCCCTTGGGAAATGTCTGTAGCATAATGGTTATCATTGATGGAAATAGACGCAGTGACTCAAGTTCAATTCCTGGATGAGGTTGTTTCCATTTCACATAACATTAATACTCTTAGGAAAGGTACAAAGCAAACTATTCTCTCTCCAGCTATGAGCAAATAATGGGGCAGACTAATCTCTAACCTTGGTATGGCAACCAGTCTAGGTGAAGAAAAAACTCTGAATTCAAACTAGTTAACTGCCACTTAAAAAAAAAATGTCCTGTTTGTGTGGAGGGGTTGGTAAATAAATATCCTTGGGAAAGGGATAAACTCCCTTATCCTCACCAGCAAAGGATTAAATCATACCACTACTGTCCTTCAGTGAGGATGGCTTTGGCATTAAATAACTCACAAAGGTTGATATGCCATTAAAAATTTGAAACAGAAACAATTAACTTAAAAGAACTGAAGCCGTTTTCAGAATTTAAAAACTGAAAAGAAATGATGCAATACCTCACTTTACTTTTAGAGTGAATCTTGTGTGTGTGTGTGTGTGTGTGTGTGTGTATATATATATATATATATATATATATATATATATAAATTAAAGTATCATGACCTCACAGTCCTTTTTGTCTTCTGTGAGTGACAATTTTACATGTTATATAATATTTCGAAATAATGTTATACTAGAAATGCATTAGGGGAATGATATTACTAGAGAAATGCATCAGAAATTATATTACAATGAATGGTGTTAGTTTCAGATGCTCCATACACTAGTTTTTAAATTCAGATTTGTTCTTTCTGCTAGACCAGTTTGCCTACCTATAAGGCCAGAGAGCCCAGTCTATCCTATTATTTACTCATAACTGGTTGGAGAAAAGATAGATTCATGCCTTTGTCAAAAGTAAAAGCACGAAGTAAAATACAAATAGCCCTGTCTAGGATTTGAACTTGGTAAATTCATTTCTTTCATAGATAACTGTTATGCTACCATCACCTCCAAAATTTGCTTACCTCAAAATTTCCCAGCAGACAATTGGTGGAAGCCGGAGCACTGGTACTCAAAATCTTATCAGAATTCTCTTTATTGTCGATATCATCACAAGAGTTAGTTTTGGTAACCAATTTGGAACAAGACAAGGCACTGAAAAGAAAAATTATAAAACATGAATCTAAGCATATCAAACTTCACAAAAGATAAGACACAACCAATTTTGGTCTGATTTTAAATAAACTTTCAGGAATTATTAGTCATTGCATAGAAAGGTTTTAAACCAGGAGATCCAGGTTAGACTAATTTTTAGATGGGATCTGTCTCACTCTTCATATCATACTGTCCACTTTAGAGTAAAGGGGCGGGTGTCTATCTCATGCTAAGCATTTTTGACTAACTCTCTTAAACTGTTATGAAAGGCAGATAGCTAGCTAGCTTGCTCTCTCTCTCTCTCTCTCTCTCTCTCTCCTTATTTACATGTAGATCCAGGTGTTGTGATAAAAGGCACTGTATTTTATCTCAGCAGTCCTAAAACAAAAAGGCCTAGAAATCCAATTTTTAAAAAAAAGTTAATACTATCCCAAATCTGGAAAATAATAAATATTTATTCGAAATATTTTTCCATTTTTAGGGGTTTTCAAGTAGACATTAGATCTCCAAATGAATCTGAAGACATCTTTTATATGTCATGTTCAATGTAAACTAGACAACAAACTTTAGTATATAAATGATAAAAACAAATAGAACATCATTTAAATATGAAGAATTATCCAAAACTTTAATAAAAGTGACTCTACATCTTTTGTTTTTTCTTAATAATGACCACCTTACAACCAATAGGTATTACAAGTAACTACTCCTAGTTTAAAATTTGAATCTATAAACCTGATATTTTAGAGGGGTCCACGTGGTGTAATGGTTAAAGCGATGGACTGCGAAATCGTAGTAAGCGAGTTCGTACTCCAGTCGCGCCATTACGTTCACTTTCGGGCAAATACCCTTGGGGAAAGGTATGAACCCCCGTATCCTCCCAGCTATGGGTTAAATAGTACCACTACTGTTCTTCTAGGAGAATGGCTTTGGCATTAAATAACCTAAAAAGGTTGATATGCCATTAAACAAAGAAACCGAAACTGATATTTTAACCTGAGAGTTATTTTACTATATACCATAAACCTACTATTTTTGGTTGAGGACTACTTTATTATACACTATGAGTCCAGTATTTCATGCTCAGGGAGATCACGCCAAATATTAATAATAAAAGAGACATTATAACAACCATTCAAGACGTTTCTTTTAACACAATGACATCTGAGCTTAGTAGCCAAATTGAAATGTGTTTTATGCTAGATCAATTTATGTAAGTTCTGGACCAAGGGGCTAAGAGTTCAAAGAGTTAACAGAGACAGTGTTATAGAGAGACATTTTTTAATCTTTAATTAAATAACTAATCAGAATTTAAATAAGTATATACCACCCATAGCCTTAAGCCAAACAAAGCAAGGTTTAATAAATCAACAAAATACCAGCATCAAATGAAATACTCATGGATAGAGTTTATAGAGAAGTTCTTTTCAGTTCAGTTATAAAGACCAATAATTATCAGGAAAATTGAACTCAATCTTTTCAAATGATAGGATTAGCACATCAGAACATATTACTATAGAGGTACATCATTGCCCAGTCGGCTGGGGCTGTAGAATACACCAATTGCACCTCTGCAGAGGGATAAGACCACCCCCCAATGAGTGTCCTAGATATGACACTAAACAGTCTGATGGTGAGGTCCCAGTAATGATGGGGCCTTAGGGAATGCAGAGTACCCCTTCATTGCCATTGCTCCCAGGTCCACTCTGGCCCAGAGTGGTAGCACCTGATAGGGCCCTATCTATGGGTTAAATAGAACTAACAGCATACTTATGCTAAACTGAATTGTTTGAGTAAACTGAATAGCTTGAAATAGAAATGTTTTTGACAATTAAACTGTACTTACACCTTAAACTGTATGTTCATGCTAAACTGAATTATTTGAAATTGAACTGTTTTTGACATTGAAACTGTACTTACACTAAACTGAATTGTTATATATAACTGTTTGAATAGTTTGAAATAGAAATGTTTTTGACAATGAAACTGTGTACTCATGCTAAACTGAATTGTTTTAAATAGAACTGATTATTTACATAAAATGGATTTGGTGTTAAATAACCTACAAGGGTTGATATGCCATAAAACCCAACAAACCAAACCTAGAAGTGCATCAGAAAATATCATTATTATAAAAGTGCATTAGAATATAACATTGCTATTAAAGTGCATTGGAAAATATTGTTACTGTAGAAGTGCATTGGAAGATACCATCACTACAGGGGGTGTCCTCGTGGTGTAATTGTTAAAGCAATGGACTGCGGAATCATAGTAAGCGAGTTCATACTCCATTCACACTATTATGTTCACTTTCGGGCAAATACCCTTGGGAAAGGTATGAACCCCCTTATCCTTCCCACTATGGGTTAAATAGTACCACTACTGTTCTTCTAGGAGAATAGCTTTGGCATTAAATAACCTACAAAGGTTGATATGCCATTAAACAAAAGAAACCAAACCAAAGCAGAAATGCATCAGAAGATATAGTTATAGCAATGAACTGTAAAATAATTTATAATTGAAATTCATGGAAAATATACCCTCTATAATTTTAAGAATTTATTGTCATTCAAAGAGATTTTTGGATGCCTGAATTCATTCTTTGTTACCATAGAAATGCATTGGAAATAATGTTACAACATAAATTCATGGGAAAAGTTATTTCACTTATTGCACTCATTCATTTATCATTTTTTATTGCATTTATTCTTTAAAATTGAGGTAATTATTAAATAGAAAGGATTATAGAAAGGATCAACCCTTTTTTTCATAATCTAAAAAGCAACACAAGGAATGAGTTCAATCGTCTGAACATCTGCTTGAATGATGGACTCTTCTTTAAATTATAGACTATATAAAGATTTATTCTATCACATTACAAACATTCTAGATTGAATTTTCCATTTCCTAATGCTAACACTGGCCTTCATCCACCATAGATAACTAGCATTAATTCTAGCAGCTGTTTTAAGTGTTATCTTGACATCCACTAAGAATAGACATCTACTATCCTCACATACACACTTTCCTTATCTGTGAAACAGATTTATGTTTTAGTTTGGTTTAGTTAATGGGATATCAACATGTTATGGGTTATCTTATACATAAATTTGATTTATTTATAAATGTTTAATTGTAGGTATAGTTTGATTTTGTTTTATGGCATACCAACCATTGTAGGTTACTCAATCCCAAATCTAGTTTATACATGTACATTAGATATATATGACTTGTAAGCATAAGTCAACAAAGTTAAATGGTTCCTAGTATTGCTATGTATTACTAACAATTAAACATCAGTCATTTGATTACACAATTAAATGATCTATCAGTTCTATTTCAAACAATTCAGTTTAAATGTCAAACAGTTCTATTTGACCCATAGATAGGACCAGATCAGAGTGGACCTGGTAGCAATGGCAATAAAGGGGTGTTCTGCATTCCTCAAAGCCCCAGCATTACTGGAACCTCACCATCAGATGGGTTAGTGTCGTATCCAGGACACTCGTTGGGATGGGGGATTCTTACCCCTCAGCAGAAATGCAGTCAGTGTATTCTACAGCTCCAGCCAACTGGGCTTGTTTAATTGTAATCATAACTATATGTTCCATTGCGATCATTTTTTCTTTTTTAAATTGCCTTTTTTTTATATGTCTACAGTCATTTGTTTGCATACAGTTATCTGGTTTCAAGTATTCCTATCCAATACTAATAATTTGCATACATATGGTTTCCAGTAACTATTCCCTTTTAATAATAATAATCATTTGTCTGCACTAAGTCATGGTTGCAAATATTCCTACCCAATACTAATCATTTTCAAGCAGATCTGTTTGACATATAGGTAGGACCCAAACAACTCCAGATCAGAGTGAACCTGGGAGTAATGGCAAGAAAGTGGTGCTCCAAACTCCCTGGAGCTCCAGAACTGGTGTCTCACAACCAGATGCAGTTTAGTACCATACCCAGGACCCACTCCTTAAGTAGGATTCTTTCCTTCGCAGAGGATGCAACTGATGCTCCTAAATCTTGCTAATAAGGAAAGCTCTTTATTTATAATCGTGTTTGGATATTTCATGTATGTATTTACCCAACTGCCATGATCAGGATGTAACACAAGGTCAATTTTTAAGTAGAGTACAGCTGGTGTGAATTAAGAGTTTTCTTTTAGACTGGTTGTCTTACCAAGGTTAAAGAACCTCATCTGCCTTACAATTTGCTCATACCTGAGAGGAGAAATGATGGATTCATGCCTTTCTCAAGTGCATTAGTTCAAAGTGAAACACAAACACCCTTATCCAAGATTTGAACTCAGGTTGCTCATTCCAATTCGTACAATGATGATCATTATGCTAAACACCAACTCTAAATTCAAGTATTCCTATCTAATACTAATAATTTTCAAAAAGATCTATTTGATCCATAGATGGAACCCTAACGAATAGTACCACACTGGGTCAGAGTGGATTTAGTCGTGAATGCAACAAAAGAGTACTCCACATTCCTTAGATTTCCAGAATGGGAACCTCACCACCAGATTCAGTTTAGTGTCATACTAAGGACACTCTGTCTTTGAAAGAGATACACTGTATTCTGAGTCTAACCAAAAGAGTTTGAAATAGAATTAGATCATAGAATTATCTGCAAGGTTCCAGATACGACACAGCTGGAAGATTCTGTACACCCAAAATAAATTCCAATGATACACAACTTAAGATGTTGGTAAACAATCTTAGGCCGTGTTTAGATTGAAAGTCTCCCAAAAGCTTTGAATAATTTCTAAAGCTTTTGATGTTTGTACAGAACATCGTCACCCCATTAAAATTTATATCAATTTTATTCAATGTTACCTGAAAAGAGTAATATATGCAACCACAATTCAAATAAAATTAATTCAGTGATTTTTCAATTGAATAGGTAAGTCCAAAAATTATAAATTGGCCCAAACTTCAAGTGACTTACTGACACATTTTTAGTGGTTGGGTTGGGGTTAGCTTAGATTTGTGAGAAGACTGCAAGGTATGGGGTACCTAGTAAGTGTTCAATACTTGGTAGAAACTGATCAGCAAGACTAACTTGTTAACCGTTACACTATGATGAGGTCCACTTTATAAAGACTGAAGTGTAGCTTAGATTTAGCACAAAGTTGTACATATAGGATACCCAATGAGAATTGACCTCGCTACTCAGTAATAATGGTCAGTTAGGCAAGCTGATTAACCATTACCTCATTAACAGGTGATTCTATGCATGGAATTGAAGGAAGGATAGAAAATATAACAAGATTATATTAAAGAATGAAGATATAAAAAATTCAAAAAATAGTAAAGAGATTAAAGTTGTAATTTTTTTTTTTAATTCTAAGGGCAGGCTGCAAATATATTTGGAAAGAAAGTTGAATTTTAGAGGTAAATTTTGTCATCATCCCAATTTACGAAGCCTCAATCACTCTGCTCCACATAATGCCTTTCATGCAGTGGAATATCATATATCAGTTATCTTTGGTTCATCATCAAAGCCAGCTGTCCAGAATTTTGAAGAAAAGAGGAAATCTGATATGATTCTGTCTATCTGCATTTATAGGCACATATGTTTGGGCATGTGTGTTTCTGTATGATCACTTCTCAGTCCACTGCAGGACTTGGGCTGTCACAAAGTCACTAAGATTTCAGAAGTAATGGGCCTTAACTTGTTAGGCTGCTCTATAACATGTTGGCAAGGGGGTAAATTCAGAGTTGCTCTTCTCCTAGTCTGGTTGCAATATTAAGGTCAGAGAGTGTCTAATCTGCTATACTATTTTATCCATAGCTTTGTGAGTGTGTGTGTGTGTGTATATATATATATATATAAATTCTAAAATATCATAATGTTAAATACTATCTATGACTCAAGGTTTCATGTACAGTGGATTGGTGCAAACATCATTGAATAACTGCTTACTCAAAACATATATATACATATATATATATATAGTATACTTAGTCCAGTTAAACCAGAGTTAGGAGTAATTCCATCAGGACAAGAAATTATTCATGATAAAGAGCTCAATGTACCAATAACCAAAAATGCGTAACAGGATGGAAATAAATTTATAATCCTTTGTGATTGGTTTCGTTGTTTTTTCTTAAAGAAATATATATATATATATATATATATATATATATATATATAGAGAGAGAGAGAGAGAGAGAGAGAGAGAGAGAGAGAGATTGTTTAGAAATATAACTGAAAAAATGAAAAGTTGTTGAAATTAACACTTTATTTATTTATACTAACCCATAATACATACTAATTTTAGAATGGTCATTAGTGTTCATAAAATATTTTTCTCAGTTCCTGGCAGGACCCAGGCTGTCACAAGGTCTCCAAGACATTAGGAGTAATAGGCCTTACTTTTTATGGTCGGTCAATGACATTTTGGTAGGGTGTGTGAATTCAGAGTAGCTGTTCTCCTAAACTGATTGACCTATTAAGGTCAGAGAGCCATATCTGCCCTACTATTTAAATGTGTGTGTGTGTGTGTGTGTGTGTGAGATAGAGGTATGGTTAAAAATTATGTCTGAAAAAAAATGAAAAACCAAGTTGTTGAAATTAACCATTTATTCCTACTAGCTGACTTACCCATATTACATACAGATTTTAAGATGATCATTAATATTCATTAAAAAAAAATTGTTAAAACCTTTAATATATTTATGCCTCACAGGCATTGCACTTTTAAAATCTGATACCATAAATATTTTCATCTTGAAAAAACTTCAGGACAACATTGCTTATGATACAAGTGTTGTTTGACCTTTGGTCTAGGATTTGGAAACCTCTCAGGATTTCCAATTCTACTCATGGAGACATAGAGCTGGCCATGTGATAAAAGGTCACTTTTTAAGTTGACACCAACTTGGAACAGAGTTTGTCCTTGTACTTTGTATGCAGTAATTTCAAACCATACAGCTCAAATAAAAACCTTGCTATGATGTGCAGTTTTTGCTGAGTTAGAGTAATATACGTAAAGACAAAAGATTAATGGAATCATCAGTAAAAGGGAGACAAAACCATTCTAAAAAATTAAAAAATTGCAAGGGCCCTTTCATCTGGCTCTATTCATATATATATATAAAATGAAAATTTTAGTAATATATAAATGTATATAGTTCAAGCCAATGCACTATATCAATCAAAGTTTGGTCTCCATTTTAAATTATGAAAATTTTATTCATAGCAGATTTATTTGTTGATTTTTAGAAGAGTTCTAGTGTGATATCAAACCAGACTTGGGACCCAATATGGACACTGCCAAACAGTAGGTTTATTTTCTGTTGTTGTTCTTCCATCACATTAATGTTTCTCGAGTTAAACTTCCTAAAAGGGTTCACCCCCTACCTACCTATGCTATTTACTGGTATTGATCTATGTGATTAATATTCAGTCAAGTGCAATGACGAGAAAGAATTCCTCCTCACCAATCATTAGGCTTTGGATTTATAGATCTGTACACATATACACACTTTTTTATAGATATAACACAAGCTTGGAGGTGCCTGTGGTGTAATGGTTATCGTCATAGGAAATGGACACAGCGACAAGTTCAAATCCTGGACGAGGCTGATTGCATTTCACATAGCACTAATACCCTTGGGAAAGGTATGAATCCAATTAGTCTCCCTCCAGCTATGGTTTAATAGTAGGGCAGACTAGGTTCTTCAGCCTTGATGAGGCAACTAGCCTAGGAGAAGGAAAACTCTGAATTCAAACCTGTTAAACTTCGCTTAAAAATTGACCTTGTGTCATATCCTGCCCGAGCGGAGGGGTTGGGTAAATATGATAACACAAGCTTTGATGAATGAGACTGAGGGTTAAATTTTCTCTAATAAAAAAACACATGAAAAAAAAAAACCTAAAAAAAACAAGAAATGACCAGTTTAAAACAGTATCAGATGAAGAAGAGATTTAGTGTTAGTAAAATAGAAAAAAAAAGACATCTCACTTTTTTATGGCCTTTGTAGACGTCAGGGAACTGTCATAATCAAAACGACCAGACATTTTCTTTACTGGCGCCTAAAATAAAAAGAAAGGTAGGTTTAAAAATAAATTTTCAAGAAAAATAATCAAGAGAAGCTTGAACTTAGAGTATTGTCCCAAAATAAATACACTTTTAACAATTTTATATAAAAATTTAATTTTCTTCTAAATTAAAGAAACTAGCATTTTATTATTCATCATAGAACATCATACAATCAAAAATGGATATTATTAGGTACAGTATCACTCCTTACAACTTTTTTTAAAAAAATTGATTTTCACCTAAACCAATGATTCCGGCATTTTATTATTTCTAGGAGAATATTATACAATCAAAATGAATATATTTAGAAAATTATTTATTAAGATATGAAAAACAATTTGGTGAAGTCTATGTATTTATTATAATGTTTCACCAAATATGAACTTCATCAAATAATGATTACCATTTATTAATAGACTTATGAGTTTTCTCTTGGTTAAGTAAATGGTATAACATATTTCCAAACTAATAATGCATCTTTAACTTCATTTAAGAAATTGATTTTTTGATATTAATGATGATGACATATGCACATCAACATACTCACATGTTTAATTACAAAAGAAAAAAAGAATATAGTCCAACTATGTGTGTGTGAAGAGGGGGATTTGTTTTAATTATCTGAGTCTATCAAGTGTCTGGTCTATTTATAAAGGAATCCTTTAGACTGAAATTGATTTGTAATATTTCCAACACTATTTCTCGGAACTGGAACAATGTTCAAATCTTGGATAGAACTGTCTGAATTTCATTTTGTGCTAATGCCCTAAGGAAAGCCACAAATTCATCTGTTTTCTCCCCAAATATGGGTAAATAGAACAAACTGGGTTCTAGCTTTGGTAAGGCAACCAGTCTAAGAGAAAGAAAACTCTGAATTTAAGCCATCATTAGATTGACTTTGTATCACATCCAGCCAGTAGTGGAACAATAGGGTAAATACATACTTTATATCATTATCCTGTTTGAAAGGTGTAAAGGAGGTGCCCGTAGTGTAATGGTTATCGTCGTAGGAAATGGACACGGCAACACGAGTTCAGATCCTGGACGAGACTGATTGCATTTCACATAGCACTAATACCCTTGGGAAAGGTATGAATCCAATTATTCTCCCTCCAGCTATGGGTTAATAGTAGGGCAGACTAGGTTCTTCAGCCTTGATGGGGCAACTAGTCTAGGAGAAGGAAAACTCTGAATTAAAACCTGTTAAACTCCGCTTAAAAAATTGACCTTGTGTCATATCCTGCCCGAGCGGAGGGGTTGGGTAAATATGATTATCCAGTTTGAATGTCCATTATCATCCAAATCTCAATCATTTTGCCAACAATTTCAGGTTTTCATTCAAAGCATCAAAATATTTCTCCCTTCAATTCAAATCAATTTCTCTTTGAACTTGAAAAAGGCTGTTTCATTATGATACTTTTCACAGCATTTGCCAGTAGAAATGTTATTCTCTCTTACAACTATCAAATTTGACAAACTCACATCCTGCGATCAAAATGAATTGGATGATTCTTAGTAAGAAAAGCATACTCTTATGGATTTTTACAGAACATACATAAATATATGTAAAATATGCAGCATTTATACTGATATGTTTCAAAATCACTGCCCAAGTGAAAAAAGCTAAAGAACTAGTCTAATAGATCATAACTACTAATATTATTATGGTGAGTCCAATCTTTGTTGAGTACTCTATATTTCTAGCCTTGCACCATACTAAGCCAAGATTAACAAATATCAATATGAAAGTTTTTGTATAACACTATCTGATAGCCAAAGTCAGGCTAACAGTTTGTGCCAGATCACTCAAGTTAAGCATCCATTAGCCTGTTTAGTACTTAGATGGGTGACCACTTAGGAACAACAGGTAGGTGTGCCTGATTGAATAATCTTAACAATAATACTCACAGAAGGAGAAAGAATTATCTGGCATAGAGTAGTGGTTAGCCAGATTATCTCACTTCAAAAATGCAATCTGGATGTGAGGACACTTTAGAAGAATGATATGCAATAAAGTTGTGTTTTAAACTTGGGAAAAATGCCACAGAAACGTATGGAATGCTTCATACTGCTTTTCGACCATCTTGCATGAATCGAACATCAGTTTTTGAGTGACATAAGAGATTCAAGGAAGGCAGGGAGTCTGTGAGGGATGATGAGAGGTGTGGGACAAGTAAGGAAGTCAATACACCAGAGTTGATTGGCCAAAGGGTTAGGGTTAGGGTTAGGGTTACTATGTCGAGGTTTTAAGGGAGTTCAGCAAGAGATTCCTAGGGAAGAGGCCAGCACTCTTCAAATCGGGTCAGTGGCATTTCCACCATGTCAATACACCAGTCCACAACTCCATCCTTGTCACAGACTATTTGATCAAGATGGGCATCAAGATAGTTCCTCAGCCTCCCTATAGTCCAGACCTTGCTCCCTGTGACTTTTGGTTATTCTCTAAGCTCAGAGGCTGTCGTTATGAGACAATTGAGGAGATGAAAATTGCTGCAACGAAGGTCATTAACACGCTCACACAAGAGGACTTCCATGGGGCCTTCCAAAATTGTTGGAACTGTACAACAAGTGCATTGCAGTCGGAGGAGATTACTTCAAAGGGGACTAGAGTTTCATGTGTGTACTATCAATAAAAGTGCCCATACGAAAAAGTCTGGAAACTTATTTAATGATCCTCGTAGGTTCTCGAGGAAATTCTATACTTGTTGGGTACTCTAAAAAAATTTTTTTTCTTTGGCCCATGTAAAAATGTATGAAATATACAATGAAGATCTTGTATTGAAAAGTTTAGCGACCAGTAGTTTAAATTGTCCGAATAAATAAAAAGTACACTTACTGGACTTGACTGTGTTGGCAACCCTGTTGAGGCATTGAATAGCATACTTGTACTCTTGTTCAGATTCTTGTGGAAGTTTGTGATGTCTTCCATTGAAGGAACATCTCTCTTGGAACATTTCTGGAGAAATAAAAAAAAATCAGGAGAGAGGGAAAAAAAAGGACAATTGTTTTCATTTGGCTCTTCCATATATTTTTTTATCATTTGTATGCAAAACTGCAATACATCAAAAAACTGGTGGTTTGTCTTTGTATTTAAAAGGATTTCTGAATTAAAATCAACAAGTTATTATAATTATCAAATATTCTTTTTGTCTGCTTGTTATCTCTAAATACCAAGGCTAATACAACAATGAATTTCCAATACTTCAAGGCATATTGAATTTAACTTGAGGATATTATGTTTATCCTGGACAACACCAGATACATTTGCTAGTCCTGAATATGGTAATGACTATAACACCAATAAGAGAATATAATAAACAAATATATATACACTAAATATGTGTATGCACACAGACATCCATATACACCAAGACATATATAGGAATATACCACATAAATATTTAGCAACATATGCACACACATACTGATATATATTGCTTCTGACTCAAAATCTTTCTAGATAAACAAACGTAATATAAATTCTATACAATATTCCTAATAAGTCAAATGACGTAATTTAAAACAACAAATGCTGATTCGCCATTTAAATGGACAACTTTTTCTTATTATACAAATTTTCCCCTAGGTTTTTGTATTTTGCATTTTTAAACATCCATCGTTGACTTAAAATCATTTATATCACCCCTCATGGTCCTGATGAAGGTTCAGTAGAACCAAAACACAATAGTGTCAACCGCTCAATAAATCTCTCCTTCCACTTGGATCATTGTTATCAAATTTTATATATATATATATATATATATATATATACACACACACACAATGTACTCTCCCATCAATCTCATCTTATGAGGGCCCAACAGTTCAGGAGAATCAGTGGCACATTGATTGCTGGTCCATTCTTTTCTAATCAGCTCATCTAGAACGTGTCGCTGGTTCTACACAAACCATCACCACTATAAACAAATCACTTGTTTTCTTAGTCCAATACTATATATTGTTTACCAAACTGCATCTTTTTCCTTCACTTTGACTGGTTGCCCTACAAAAACTAGAGAGTCCAATATACCATACTATCTTACACATAGGCCATTTATACACACACACACACACATATATATATATATATATCTCCCTTCAAGAAAAACCAAAATTTGGTCACATTAGGATTATAAATTTATTTCCCTCCTGCTAAGAGCATTGATATGAATCAATAACTCCAAAAAAATTTAACAAGACTTCTTCAGATCCAACATGTATATATATATACATACATGCACACACAAACACACACTTTATATATATATATATATATATATATATATATATATATACTTTAAAATGAATAGGTCCACAAGGAAATTTGGTTTCAGGTTATTTATTTTTTTTGCTTCTTTCCATATTTCTGACACTTAATGTCTCCAGGAATTTAATGATTGATTTGGGAACTCCCTTTTGTTTTTATAGTGGCAACAGTTTTGATAGGATTATAGCTATTTTTAAAATCCAGGATTTGTATGAGTGAATGTCCTGTTTAAGTCAAATGTTCACACAACAAAATCTTTGGCTTTGGCAGATTTTGTTTGTGTTTAAAATAATTGTATTCTGTGTGCTTGTGTGAATGCAATACAAATAGAAAACATTTTTTAGACAATACAAGTAAGTAAACTTGGTGACTAAAAGGCTCCCTTTTCATTAGCTACAACACCGAGGTGTCAGGGAGAGTGTAACTCTTTTTCCTTGGATTGGTCCACTTTACCCTTGATCCATACCTTATAATACTGAGTGTTAAGTAAGGTGTTATCAAGTACCATTTTTTGAGTCTTTGGTATGACTCAACCTGGGATTGAACCCTGGTCTCCCAGGCCATTAGCAAACACTCAATTCACCAGGCCAGAGGGCCAGTATACAAACAAAAACCATTTTTTTAGACAACACAAACCAAACAAAAAGATCAATCTAAGTAACATATCTAACAAAACTAAAAACAAAATTATAAATCTGTCAACTTACAAATGGAACAAAAATCAAATTAACTTACAAAAACTGGGTCTAAAATTTTATTCCACTCCAAAAAGTAATATGAGGAATTAAAAAAGATCTCAAAGAATTGAGGAAAAAGTTTTATGAGGCGAACAGCATGAAGGAACAATTTTAAAAATTGCTCTCAAAAACATAATCAACTTCTTAAAAACAATTGGCCTCCTATCAAAGATATAGACTATGTTACCAACACCTTCAACCATCAAGTTTATACAAACAAAAAGCTTTGACATTTATATATATACACATACATATCAGAATTTAACGCTCAATGACCTTTAAGGGGTCAATTTGGCATAAAACCCAACCATCACCAACCTAAATATTTGCATTTACAAATCATATATATGTGTAAAAAGGCTCTGGCATTAAATAACCTATAGAGGTTGATATGCCATTAAATCCAACCAACCAACCAAAGAATTTGAAAGAAAATTTAGACAAATAAAAAGAATTCAACAATAAAAAAATACAAATGACTTCCAAGTAAAAAAAAAGTCCAAATTCTTCCCAGACAAAGATAACAATACTGAACTAAATACATTCTTCAAAAAGAATTATTTTGAATATAAATTTAAATCTAAAAGCAATGCAAATAACCTCTCACAGGAAGACAAGCTTTAAAAAATATACAGGAAACAAAAATATAATTATAAAAGAAGACAAGAGAAGTGCCGTAGTCATATTAAATAAAATATATATTACAGAAAAAAAATCCAAGAAATACTAAAAGATGAAACTAACTATAAATTAATTGATATAAACATAGACAATAATATTATATCAAAAATTACAAAATTCTGTAAAACACACAATGAAACACTAATTTAAAAAAATATTTCTAAACTAACTACATCCCAAAAACTAATGATTTTTAGAGAATACCAAAAATTCTCAAGTCCAAGAAAATAAAAATAGCTGAAGAAACACAAAAATCTGAATACAGAGAAATTTCAGACCCTAGTGACTTCAAATTTAAACCCATAGTAGCAGGCCCATCATGTCCCATAAACGGACTCAGCAAAGTAATAGATATTTTACTACAACCATTTCTAAACAAGATAAAAAGCTATATTAGAGATGACATTCATTTTTGAATCTCCATACCACAAAAAACTAATCACAACACACTCACAGTTATATTTGACGTCACAAACTTGTACAGTAATATCCCCCATGAATTAGGAAGACTAACCATCTCATTTTGGATAAAAAACACTACACACAAGATTTAACAAAATACTTATCACAAATGGTATAGAACTAATCTTAGATAATAACTCTTTCCAATTCAATAATATAAATTACATGCAAACCCTAGGAATAGCTACAGGAACTAAAATGGTACCAATATACACCACTTAAACCTTAACATATTTAGAAGAAAATTTATATTAAACCATAGTTAAAAAAATTACACAATATAAAAACAGAATTTATTAGATCATGGAAAAAATACTTAGATGATTGTTTCCTATTTTGGAAATGCCCATTGGGCAACATTAACAATTTACACAACTTACTCCAAAATCTACACCCTAAAATAAAATTCACAATGGAACAAAGCTTTAAAGAACTAACATTTTTAGACATCCTCATTAAAAACAAAAATAACCAAATTATCACAGACATTTGCCACAAACCCACTGACACCCAACCATACCTCCATTTCAAAAGTCACTACCTCCAAAACTGCATAAAATCCATCCTTAACACTCTAGCACATAGAATATGCACCATAGTTATTAATAAAAACCGCAGAAAAACTTACCAAGAAGAATTAAATGTAACCCTCTACCATAGGGGACACCCAACTACTCTAACAAATAAGGGATTTGAATTAGCAGAAAAATACCTTTAAAAAAATTACAAATCTCAAAAAGACATATCAACAAAGAACCCTTAGCATATGTCTCAATATTCAACTTAAAAACAATGATCCTCGTATATATAACACATATACACACACAGATATATATATATATATATATATATATATATATATATATATGTATATATATATATATATATATATATATATATATATATATACACACACACATATACACTCACATACAACTATATATATATATATATATATATATATATATATACACACACACACACACACATACATTTATCACACTTTTTTAAGTCTGGTATATGTGCATGCACATACAGATTTATTTAATGTAACACAAATCTGTTTCTTATATTTGTAATTGGTACAAGAGAAATACCACTAAATTGTCATTCAATTGAAAATTGTCAAAATGTCTAATTTATCTCAAACACATGAAATTGAAATATTAAATAAAATTAAAGTGAAACATTTTCAAACAAATCTTCATATGCAACTTGGAACCCTTAATATCATTTTATCTTTTATGTTTAAGTATTCCATCAAAAAGGATTTAAATATATTGACGTAAGTGTTTGTTATTAAGTCTGGTTTTGAGCCTGTAGTCACATGCCTCATGTTTTCCAATCAACTTTTAAACCAAATATAAATAAATTTAAATAAAACAACACTTGCATTGTAAAATAAAAAGGAAAAAGCTCTTTCAACATAAAAAAACATTATTTTACTCCTCGACGACTACACAATCTGGTTGATCGTTAATCAAAACTTTCATTCTTTAACAGTCAAAGGCCTGTCAGTAGGTAGCATAGGTAACTGATTTTATAGCAAAGATCTACTATATATACAGGGAGAGAGAAAGAGCGTGAGAGAGAAAAAGAGGAAGGGAGAAAAAAGGACAATTTATATACACACACAGGTAACTGATTTAATGGCTAAGGTCTACTATATATATATATATATATATATATATATATATATATATATATAGAGAGAGAGAGAGAGAGAGAGAAAGGGACAAAAAAGTACAATGTTTATATATATATATATATACACACACACACACATACCCACAAGCATGTGTGTGGATGCATATATATATAAAATATATGGACAAAAGAATAGACACAAATGTTAGTACAAATTCTTTTATGAATTTGCTAATCCCAACAGGTTTCACCCTTAAGCTATCAGCAGATGTTTATTTCATGACAGTTTAGATCTCTAGACTGAAAGACTTATGAATGCTAAGGAATTGGCTTCACATGTAAATGAAATTTGAACTTAATAACTTTAGCATTTACAGATAATTTCAAATATGGAAACAATTTTTTTCTGAAGATGTTAAGTAGGAAAATCAGTCGATAAAAAGCAAAGAATTTATAAATATTTGTTTAAAAATATTTTCAATAGGGAAATTGATGAATAACAGTGTTTTATATATATATATATATAAAATTAACCTAAATCGCGAGTTGAAAATCTTCTACTAAAGTTTCACCTTAACGGATCATCAGGAAGCCTAAGTTCGACTGAATTCTAAAGGAGAAATCACTTTCTTTTATTCACCAAAAACCCACCTAGCTTAGAATTTGCATTAAAAAATTTTTTAAAAAAACTTATTTTTATTAATAAAAAAAAAAATTAAAAAAATCAAAAAAAATCTCTAAAACCTATCCCTAATTATAGAGTAACCACGCCCTTTTGTGTCTACAACTATTTAACACCTCCGATCTTTTGTTTAACATATTCCTACTTTTACAAGATGCTATTGCTAATTTTTCCTCCATACAAAGCCTACAAGCTCTATTGCCTGCCCTATATTTACGGCATTTCTTTATTACTTCCCATTTCATTATAGGATCTACCCCTGTGTTCTCCTTAAGCTCCCACACATAACTAGATAATGCAGTGCTATGCCTATATTTCTCGCACGAGAAACTTGTTTTATGGTTATAGTACCTAGTCTTAAAATCCCCTTGCGTCGACCCAAAGTATATCTTTTTATTTCTCTTATTTGTATCACTATATACTTCTACTTTATACACTACACATTCCTGCTTACATTTGCCTTCGAGGGGACATCTAACCTTATCCCTACAGTTACATTTATCAATCACCTTATTTTTCTTCGTACTTAATTTAGCTATATTACTCCTATTTATTATTCCATTAATGTTTGGCATGCAACTATAACTTAATTTAACACAATTCTTATTAAATATCTTATGTAACTGGCTCCCACTAGGGAAATTTCTTTTTAATAACTTGAAGAATTCTTTTCCCAAGTTATTAACTACCTCCATGTTATAAGGGGGATTAAACCATAAAATTTTCCAAGGTCTATTTTTTCTTCCTTGCGTTCTACTTTCATCCCTATTCCTATATTCTAAATTGACCCTATATCCGTCATTCTTTAAAGCCTCCTCATATTCCTGCTTGCTTCATTCAAACATTTCCTTGTTGGAGTTATTTGATAATCTATGCTCTATTCCCTTAGGTACATGTTTAAACACCTGTATTGGGTGATTAGATCCCCTGTTCACATAACGCAGATCCTGGTTCCTTTTTCTAAATGGTGATACAGTTCCACTATATAAGTTTAAAGTAACATCAAGATAATCGGTAATTTTTAGGTCTGTTGTTACATCTAACCTAAATCCAAACTCCTCAAACAGTTTATACAATATTTTTCTAATCCCATCACACTTCTTCGGTGTACTTTTATCCACGATAATCAGTCCGTCATCATGATAAAGTCCATGGCTACTTGGGTTCATAATCTTATTAATACTATACAATAATACACACCCGACGAGCTCACAAATTTCTGTGCCATCATATGCCCCAATAGAAACCTCGAAATTTCCACCCTCTCCTTTTTTTATCCATGCACTATCTTCATAGTATAGCAATGTTTTACGACAATGCTTAATTATCTCTACCTTATCTAAAGGTATAACCATATATTCCTTAGCCAAATTTTTTTTATGCAAATTCTAAGCTAGGTGGTTTTTGGTGAATAAAAGAAAGCGATTTCTCTTTTAGAATTCAGTCGAACTTAGGCTTCCTGATGATCCGATAAGGTGAAACTTTAGTAGAAGATTTTCGACTCGCAATTTAGGTTAATTTTATAATTGGCTCTATTGTCTTGTGTTGAGCACTTTAGTAATTGTAGCATTGCAGGATTCGCGGAGGGTTTTTTGGTTTTCTTTTGACCACTGACTGCGTAACCCTTGATTTTTTTCAAGGGG
Organism: Sepioteuthis lessoniana; assembly: GCA_963585895.1. Taxonomy (NCBI): domain Eukaryota; kingdom Metazoa; phylum Mollusca; class Cephalopoda; order Myopsida; family Loliginidae; genus Sepioteuthis; species Sepioteuthis lessoniana. Next base: position 75,093,068 of record OY757936.1, on the reverse strand, counting down.
TCGGACAAGGTTGGCCTTTTCTTTCTTTTTGACCCAAAATTTTTTTCTTTTTTCCCTGGGCGGTGATTCGAGATACTTTTATCTCTTGTTCCTGGCCAGGGTTTTTTTTGTTTTTTTCTGGTACCGTGAATACTGGTAGATATTAGATTAGTAAATATATATATATATATATATATATATATATATATATATAAAAGATTTATGGTTCTTTATAGCTCACCTGGTGAGTTAATGGAGGACCAAATGTTGCAGTATTGTTAAATAGTGCTCAGTATCAATGATAGAGGATTTACATACAGAAATATATATATATATATATATATATATATATATAAATTATATCACATGGTGCAGTCTGTAATCCTGGGTTTCATACAATCAGCAATTGTCGGACAGAGTGAAGATCTTTAAAAAAGCAGGCTTATTGATGCGTGTGCCTAAGTTTGTGTGTTATTGAATGTACATATGTTTGTGTATGTACTGGAATGCATCTTCATATATTTACAGATATTTCCGTTGTCTGTTGATGAAAAGGAGTGGGATACACACATATAACCCCCATTTTTTTAACAAAAAATTAACCATATTAATCAGTCTTTTTTTAAAGATCTTCACCTTGTCTGATGATTGCTGATTGCATGAAACCCAGGATCACAGACAAAACCATGTAATGTAATGTAATATAATATATATATATATATATATATATATATATATATGAACATCTACACAAATGTATGATCATGCATAAGTATATATACATATATGAGCATGTATGTATGTATATATGATTGTACGTATGTATAAGTGTATTAATGTGTGTATGTGAATATCTATATATATATATATATACACATATATATATATGGTGGGGGTATGTATATTTAAACCCAACATAGTTAGATTTGGGTTTTAGCTTTTATCTCAGCCCAGTATATTATCACTATTCAACCACCATTCCAATTTTAGTCATTTTCTGTCATAATAGTTTAAATATTATATGCATTATGTAAATACCGATTAGATGATTTTACAATAAAAATTCACTGAAAAATCAAGGATAAAGGGATTGTCAGTGATCAGGAATTAATGCAAACATTAATGATATCTCTATAATGCTATTACTGTACTTTTCTTTTAAAGTCAATCAATTAAGGCACCTTATCATAGTGTAATGGTTAACAAGCTAGTTTCATGGATCATTTACTACTGAGCAGTGAATTGGATCAAAAGTGACCTATAATATTGGCCTTGTGTCAAATCCAAGCTTATAGTCAAATCACTCTGAAAGCATCAGTTCCTTCAAGATCCTTGAACTTAAGCAGCAATGATCCTCGATAGTATTTGGATGGGTGACCACTTTAACAACAGCAGGTAGTGTAAGCAATCCAAAGACTGCTTGTCAGATTAAGCAAAACTTAGAAAATATTATCAATTATACCATAAGAAATACAATTGAATTCATTTTTAATTACATTAGAAGCTTTTCAAACATATAAAGTTTATTGATTGTTTTTATAATGTAATTTGAGATCATATAAATTTATTATCAAAGATAAGAGTAACTTTGATGAAAGGAAAAGGGAGCAAAAGAGAATAAAGAAGAAAAAAAGATAAGAAATAAAATAAAATCTGGTCAGGAGTTGGAAAATGAATAAAAAAAAAAGAATTTGTGATTAAGCAAGAATACTATACAGTAATATAAAATAGGCAAGAGAGAGTAGGAGTAATAGAGAGAGGGAGAAAGAGGATACAAAAGAGAAGCGGGTAGAGAATGGAAGCATCTTGAAGAAAGAGAAGAAAAAAGATAGAAGAAAGGAGGAGGAAGCAGATACAAAAAGAAAGGATTAGATGAGGAAAGAAGATTAAAGAAAGAAGGAAAGAGAAGGGGAAGAGAATGAAAGAGAGGAGGAGAAGGAAGAGGAAAGTGAGAAGTGATAGAAAAATGTGATAGATTAGTGCATGTTGGGTAAGAAACACTAAGAATCAAGATGGCTAGTCATTTTTTTTTTTTTTGTAAGTTAAAGATTAAAATCAGAAAAAACACTCCCCAAAATCCCCAAAAGATAGTAAATTATGTTAAGGGTAAGGCATAGTTGAACTAACTGAACAGGGAACTCAGACATTTCAGAAATGAATAGTAAAATGGGTGAAATGCAAGCAGATGTCTGCCATCCTGTCTGCTAATAAAAACAAGAAACTGAGTTCTTTATCTAAAGAGGATTGCCTGCCATATGATTAGCAAATCTGTCTCCATGACTATTGCTAGTGCAGTGGGTTTGATCCTCACTGGGTGTCTCACTGCCATTCCTAAAGCCTACTAAATTTAGTGAGTAATGATTCTAGATAAACAAATGACTTAAGCAGACTGAATAAAAAAAGAAGTAAAAGAACTTAACATTTGCTTTGAAATATTTTGTTCTAGTCTTATAAATAAACTCACAGTGCTCATGGAAATTCTGAAAAAATATAATCATAATAATTGCATAACTTTAAACTATAAATAAAACATTCTGAGATGAATTGCATTTGATTTCTCTTTCTATTTTAAAATTTGGTGAATTGATAAAATATAAACATCAAAAAATAAATGAAATATAACCTTAAAATAACAAAACTAACTTGACAGGACAAATTGAAAATCTGCTTCGGTGAAATAGTTCTCATTTGCTGTGTATATATATATATATTGAAGAAAAAATTATTTAACTTTAACATGAGTGTTTTGATTAATATAAAGACCAATGTTGCCACAAAACAGGCCCTCTATCTATATATCACTAAAATTCTCATTATGTTTATGTGTGTGTATATATATATATATATACACAAAGAAGAGGGAATATATAAAAAAGATCCAAAACAAGACTGTAACTGCATCTGAACAGATATGGCATTTGTACAGATCAAACACCATCCAATAAAGTCTGGTAGTATTGTGAGATACTGCTGGGGCGCCCTGGGTTAGTGGTAATGATGCTATGGCCCCAAATCTATACCTGAAACTAGGGTCATCATCTGATGAAGACTTTATTGGAAGTAAAACTGCTTTTTTTGCGGCAGTTCTTGTATATAATTTATATATATATATATATATATATATATATATAGAGAGAGAGAGAGAGAGAGAGAGGAATTATATTCAAAGCTTAGTTAAGTATGGCACACGGCTAAAAAAAGGAGAGGAGGAGGGTAGGGAGTAAATGATATTTACCAAAACCAGCCCATTGGCATAATGGTTAGATTGTTCACCAATGGTATGGAGGACCATGGTTCAATCCCAGATCGAGTCATACCAAAGACTTAAAATATGGTACTTGATGCCTCCTTGCTTAACACAGCATTATAAAGTATGGATTAAGTGTAAGTGGAGCAATCCAGCAAAAGGAATAGTGCCCTCCCCTACACTTTGGTGTAGTAGCTATTGAAAAGAGAGTCTTTGGGTTACCCTTGACTACGGTCGGTCAACTTACTTACTATGTCATGATCGTGGATGGAATTAAAGTAGAAATTCTGAGTAAAAATAAACAAAAAAAAAACGTATAATTTTGGATTGAAAATATCCTCACAAATTGATGATATTTACTAAGTTACTAGAAATATATAAATGAGGGAAGGTACGAAAATCATGTTGCACCAGATTTTCAAATGAGGAGGTCCAGCCATTTTAAAGAAACAGAATTAAAAAATCTGCTTTTTATGAATCAGAATATTAAGAGTGATTTGAACAGAAATGTTGTAATTTATACAGATTCTGGTTAGTCAGGTACACATTGCTTAGAATATTTACCATTCTTAAGTGGCCACCCATCTCAAAACTGAACAGCCTTTCTTCATTGGACTTTCAATTTCCTTATTCTCTTTCCTATTTTTATCTTCTAAGTTTTTTCTATTTGCCCCTTTGACATAAGTTGCATTTTTCTTTCTTCTTTCCTTCTTGCCCCTCATTTTTGTCCACCTATTTAGAATTTATTTCAATCTAAATTTCATTCTTAACGCTCACAATTCTTTTTTTAACATTCTCTCTCTTTCTGTATATATATATATATATATATTACTGAATTGTTTTTTCTCACCGAATTGTACTCTAGTTCTTTCATTCTCCAAACAGATTGTAATTACTCTCTTCATCTTTCTCTCACCAGATTGTACTCTTACTCTCTCACTGGATTGTAATCACCCTCTCATTCTCATTGAATTGTAATTGCTCTCTCACCAGATTGCACTCTCCCTCTCATTTTCTATTTCACTGGATTGTACTCTCTTTCTCTCTTCCTCCTCCACTAGACACCTCAGAATGCAATTTGCAATACAGAGGTATTTTAGAAATCCTATTTCTTCCTTGCTACATTTTTTTAAAGCCCAGGCAATACTTAATGGCTACAGGCCAAGATTGTTTTTTCTTTTCTGATCAAACCAAATTCTTGATAAATTAATGATTGGTACAGAAGTTGATGTATAATTAACCCCATCAACAACCTCTTATCTAGTTGACTTTTTTTTCTGCAATGAATATTGTAGTCAGAGGCCCAGATACAACAAGTACAAATAAACAGGAGTACACATTCTCTTTATTAAAGAAGGAAGAGAAACATTTTATGAAATAAAAAAGATAATATTTACTTGTTTCTCAACACTAACTTTCAAATAGCAAATGTTAAAAATACAACATTTTCAAAACAAATAAAATCTTAAAAATGTGAACCACTTGAATTAGGAAATCTTAATATAATTCATCTTTTAGAACCTGAACTGCTAGTATTTGTGCCACTACCTAGAAATACAAATATTTGGGCAGCCAAAAAAAAATTCCCATTCCTACATTGCTATTGCCTAGCAACAATATAGCAAATCAGTTTGTTAAATAACAGATTAAAATGTTTTACATTTTCAGTTATTTTTCTATCGGAAGCTTAGGATAGAGAGCCAAACAATCATTAAAGAAGGGGAACAGGGTTGTAAAGGTTAAATTAAAGCCATTTTATAATCTCAACATCTAAACAGAATTTGGTGTCTCATATGGTATGTTAGGCAAGCTAAACTAGTAGACCTTTGTGACTTTTGCTGATCTGAGTTCAAATCCTGGATGAGGCTGTTGTCTTGAGTACAGTGATGAGATTTACTAAAAATCTAGTTGCTTTAGATATTTTTAAATATTAAAACTGCTATCCAACATAACTAGTCATCTAATTAGAGACATTGAATTTTCTTGAATTTCTTAGATAAATTCTGTGTACACTTCACTTCAATTACAAAGCTTAGCTTTAGTCTGACACAAGACCACTTGTATTAGGCACACAGTGAGGAGCAAACTCACTATACACTAATAGATTTTTCTGTAGTGAGTTTGATCTGTGGAAGATTCCATAAATATTCTAACAAGAATGGTGAACAGATGGAGACTGTTTGAAATCATAAAAGTGTTAAAATATTTTTTAATTACCCTCCATTTAATAGTTAAAATTTAAAAAAAAAAAAGAATTATCGAACTTTGTCATTTTCTTTCATATAAGGTATGCAGCGATAGTTTTTTGAATCTACTAAAGATAAATACTTACCTGATATTTACACTGGAAGGTAAAATTGTCAGCTTAGTTTCAGGGGACCCTTCCCCCTGGAAACACCTGCCTCCTGATCTAAAAGAAGTAAGGGCTGATTTTATTGCCAGGTGCCTGAAGCACCCCTGAAAAGGAATGCCAAAAGAAACTAAGCAATTTTTGCCCCTGTCTCACAGAAGTCTTGATTTTTGTAGGGTTTCCTCCACACTAAACCAACCTTGTGTCACATTTTTGCTCAATGGGGAACCAAATAAATATCAACTAAAGATAGTTAATTTTGACTGTGTGTGCATGTGAGAAGAATATGGTGTGGATGAAGAGAATAAGGGCGTAATTTAAAACCTTTTTTTAAAAATTAACTCACCTTTTCAACAGCCTGAACAAAATCCTTCCTTAAAACACTGGCATAAAGAGATCTTTTGATTTGACTGACAGGCATTGTCTGAGGAGATTCTATTCTTTTATTGTCCGTTTCTATCACTTGTTTTCCTTCCTTGTCACATTTGACAGCATTACCGTTTATCTCCACTCCATTCACATAAAGACTATCACCATCTTTATCATGGGTTGACAAAAGCTGAGCTAGACTGTCTTGCTTAGCAGGGAAGGATGGAAGGGATGGTTTTCGGCCCAAGTCAACTTTTTTCGAATGGGCAAGATTTTTGGTTTTGTGGTCTGGTAAAGAAAACTCTGAAGTAAGGGGTTTAATATCTCTTAAGCTGTTGTTAGTAACATTACCATTGGAGATCAACTGATTAGCAGATGACTCCTGGGCCTGAGGGCTATGACCCTCAGATGAAAAATCCAACCATAAGGCTGATGACCGTTTTGTTGGGGGCGAGTCTTTGTCTTGATACACATGTCTAGGGTCATACTTGCTTTTGTCTTTGGCCTGCACTTTTGGAGACAGAATCTGAGTGTTAGAATCAGCCAAATTTGTGGATTGACATTTTGGGGCCTTCGGTGAAGAACTTTTTTCTGTGGTTTTTGTAACTGCTTCTTCATCTTCTGTCTCTGAGTTTGTATCACCAATCTGAAACTTACATTTGGTGACTGGAATGTTTTCAAGGCATGTGCGTTTAACCTTAGGCAGAGAGTTTCCCCAAGCTGGGAGACTGGCTAAGTATGCCTCAATTTGGTCAGACGTCAAAGGTTTGGACAGTTCATGAAAGCTTGGCTGACCCAGAAGTGCTGTGTACCAATCACTGTCCTGAGTTCGTTTCTCATCACCAGGGTGATTTTGTTGCTTTGAATAATATGCTTGCGTGTCAGAATTACAGTTTGTAAACAAAACTTTGGGACTGTGAAGCAGTTTGACTTTGTTTTCTCTTTTGTGATTGTTGTACGCACACTTCGAGTCAGCTTTGACATGAAAGACAAGGGGTTTCTCAGAGAATATTTCCCGAGAGGCAGACGTGTACGAGTTGTGTGGGTTTGATTTCACATCAAGCTTGGCAAATTTAGATGCTAGGCTTTCAGAGTAATCTTGACCACTCAAGCCACTGTGCACTGACATCGATGACGGTGCTGGCAGCAGAGAGGCAGTTTTATTTTGTAAGGCCGTCTGCGGCTGGACATCACAGAATGGCCGAAATTTTGACCGTTGGTCTTTGGCACTAACGGTACCAATTTTGGATTTTGAGTGTGCCGAAAGTTTTTCTGTTGTCTTTATTCCCTGATTGGAGTCGAAGGTGTCACCTTTATTGACACTATCACAAATTTTAGCAGATTTTTTGCCCTTTACGTAATGTCCAGTTGACGGTTTGCCCTTCAGGTATTGGTCTTTATGTTTGACAGGCTTCCGAACAACCAAAGGATCTTTCGGTTTTTGGCACAAAAGGATAGGAATGGCTTTTAGCCGTTGAAGAGCACTGACACAAACTTTCACCGTACTGTGTGGTAGATCAGCTGCAGGGAAATGGTGGACATAAGATTCCCCTTGGAACATGTGGGAGGTAGATTCCCCTGGTGCATACAACCTGAAATTAAAAATCAAAATAATAGATAGTATAATTATCATAATCCAATTTTTATATCATTTGTTAAGAGATAGTCTTTGATTTTATACAAAGACTATGTTTAGAAACATTTTTCTCTTATTCACAAAAAAAGGGAGAAAAAGTAAAGAGTTGAAGAAAAAAAAAAAAAAGAGAAATTCAATTCCTAATCAATAACACTTTATTTTAACAAAGCAGCATCTGCTTTCTATAATTCTGAAAAGCGTTACTATAATTCCATGAGTCATTTGGACTTTTAAATTCATTCTTTTCAAAAGTTGAAATAGAAATACATTGAGAAACAATACTACTATAAAGATGCATAGGAAAAATGTTACTATAGAAATGCGTTGAAAATAATGGTATTATAGAAATCCTTTGAAAATAACATTACTATAAAAATGCATTGGAAAACAATGCTATACATCAGAAATAATGTTACGACAGAAATGCATTATTCCATGGAATGTAGAAAAAGTCTCAATTTCAGTTTTTATGGCCTTGTGACAAATTAGGTTGGGTGTGAATTAATTGGAGTACTTTAAGGCTGATTGAACAATACGTTCTTGCTATTTACCAAGCTTTGCTTAAGTCTGGCACATAAGTGTTAGATTTCTTACAGTACCTGCTGTTCTGAAGTAACAGCTCATAGAAGTACAGAAATTGCTCATCCCAGGACAATAGGCTATTAGTGACAATATCGTGAATTTTATTATTTCTGGCATAAATGAAGTTAGATAAAATTTTTAAAAAACACAAAGATTTTGGGGTGAAAAAATAGACTAACATTCAGAAAACCTACCTCTGCCCCAGTGACTCACCAATTTCAAAAGATATCTATTTTAGAAAAAGGGAACCTGTTTACAATGAAATTACAATATCACAATGTGACTTACTGACACACATCTAAAAACTATGAGGACGTAGGATTCACCACTTCAAAGTCGTCATTTATAAATAAAACCAAGAGCCAAATTACTGATATAGATGTATGCTAGAAAATCAAAGACTAATTCAACAACAATTACATTGTAAAAAGGACACTGCTTGTAAAAATCAATATTTTTCAAAACTAACAAGTCAAAATAGTAAAGCTAGGTTATTTAAATGTTAAACAATAAAAAATATATCAAAAAATATTTTCCCAATTTCTTATGGTGGGACCATCTATCTTCATTTATACCCTATTAATATTAGATGAAACATTGTCAATAATTAAATTTTGACTCGCATATCTTATTATAATTTCAGTTGCTTTTTATCACAACTATTCAGACTGTCATTCTACAGTCATTAGAGATAAGAATAGATCAAAAATAAAAACAGATAATCAAAAACAGATAATCAAAATAAGACAAAAAAAAAATATCTGTCAAAAATCAATAAAGCTATCAAGTCTTGAATTTTATCCTCCATGCTGGGTTAATGAGGCTCATGACAAGTTTACTAAAACCAAAACAAATGGTAGATAACTTTAGAAAAAAGTTTTCTTTTAACGCTTAATCTAACAATGATAAATTTCACAATTGCCACAAATGTTCACACATCATGTTTTTTGGTAGCCAACATAGTTAATGAAATAAATAAAAAAGAATATGCGAAAAATATAATAACAAGGATAATGCTTTATTAGGGAAAATAAGATGAAATAAGAATAAAAAGAAACAATAATTAGGACCCTTGACACTGTTGGGTATCCATTATAACAGCTGTCCATGATGATATTGATGCTTCTATTCAGGTGGAAAAAAAGAATTCTATTTATCATTTCATAGTTAATAGCTGTCCATGATGATACTGATGCTTCTATTTAGGAAGAAATAAAGAATTCTATTTAGAATTTCTTATTTAAAAGCTATCCATGATGATATTGATACTTCTATTTAGAAAAGAGTGAAGTATTCTAATTGGCAGTAAATAGTTTACAGTTGTCCATGATGATATTGAAATTTTTATTCAAGAAGGATTGAAGGGTTCTAAGTATTTTATAGTTATAAATGTACTGTTCAATTACAAATTGAACAGGAAATAGCTTTTCTAAGAGAATTTTTAGTGCATTGCTCTAATAAAAAAAATTGCATCAATTATGTGTCATTTTGCTGGGATACATACATTATATGAATACGATGATTTTTGTAATATATGATGAGATAGCATAATTTAAGGAATTTACAGGGGAACACTTTTAACATTTCATCTAAAAGTGATAAACATTATAATCTGTGTTTACCAATCATTGGATCTGTTTAATTCAAGGGAGACATTTTTAATTAGGCTATGCTAACTCCTTTTGTTGTAAATCAGAGTTAATGAGAAGGGAGATAAAAAAATTTCTAAAATATTGATCAAGGGGAGGGTAAAAAATGTTACAGTAAACCAAAAGATTTTAAGTTCCAATTCAGACAAAGATATCCTTTATCAGAAAAGGTCACTGCTGTTGGCTGACCTTCAAAATGATTTTGACATGGTTGAGAAGAACAATACAACTACATGTGCATGTATATATCTAATTAATAGTAACACACAATCATATATATATTACACACACACAAAGATGCCTATATATATATATATATATATGTATATACATGCACACACATAATTATGAATAAAGAAATATACCCACGTGTGCATGTGTTAAAAAAACAATTCACTTTTTTAGAAATTAGCTTCAAGCAATATGATTTAAAGATAGATTTTTTTTGTTTTTTTAATAATGCAAAATTATTGATTCTCAATAAAAGGCTATTGATCATTGTCAGCAAACTGTTGTTCTCTAAGAAGCAGCCAGAAATATTGAGTATTACCAAAGATGCCAATGAAACCATAACATCATTTTTTCTTTTTCTCATTTTTCTCTACAACCTTTTGCACACACACACACACACACAAACAAACAAACAAACAAACACTCTTTATGTTTAAGTCTCTCTTCCTTCATTCTTTAAATATTCAGCCAACTTTCTATTTTTCTTTCTTTCTCTCTTTCTCTCTCTGACACAATTGAAGAAATCTATATTTTCCACATAGACGTTTTTTACTCCTTTTTTTCTTGAAATGTTCTTTTGAAGTTCTTTCTTTGTTCTTTAATAGGAATTTAAAGCACTAAGAAAGAAAAAAAAATAGACTCAAGTACATTTACTGATCCATTGTAATTTTTAGTAGAAAAGAAAACAGAAATTAATCAATCATTTTGTATTCAGTTAAATGGATAGAGTATTATACCAATGCGCTCAGATATAAGGTTCAATCAATGGTATCAAATTTATTAGTAATTTTCCAACCATATATATATATATATATATTTCACATAAAAACTTAACAATATATACATATCACATAAAAAAATTTCCAACTATATATACATATTTCACATAAATAAGTTATAATGTGCCAGACTTAAGTTTGTAAATATAGTATCACCCACACTATCATTTTTTAAATAAAAAGTGAGTTTTCTTTTAAACCAAAAAGACCAGGATTTTATTATTTCTAATAGAATTTAATGCAATCAAAACATTATTAGGCATGATCTAATACCAAACTACTACAAGAAATATGAATATAAAGTAATTCAAAAATAAATACTGCTCATATATATATATATATATAACAGTGTTGGTAATCACTTTGTGGGTATGTGTCGAACCAAGTGCAATATAATATGGAGAGTGCTCAATATCTAGGATAGAGCTATTATATAATAATGAATAAATATATATTAGATGTATATATTTAATTCATGGAATTTAGACTGCGACCCCTGGGTTTCATGGAGTTCTTTGCAAAACAACAATCATTAGGCAGTTAAGAAAATGAAATAGATTTCATTTTCTTAACAATGAGAAAATGAAATCGATTTCATTTTCTTAACAGCCTAATGATTGTTGTTTTGCAAAGAACTCCATGAAACCCAGGGGTCGCAGTCTAAATTCCATGAACTAAATATACATACATATATATATATGTATATATTGTTTAACTTGAACAAGCATGGGCTTTTATGTACATACTATATACAATATTACCTAAAAGTAAAAACCTAATTCTGAATAAAAAGTTAATTTTCTTTTGTGAAAGATTTTTTTTGTGCAATTTTTGAATAAGACAAGGTCTAATAGGGATGAATTTAGACAACACCCACTGTCTTGTCACCTGAGAACCAGTATTCTGCCCTCATCAATCTTATCATGCATAGTCCAGATAAAGCTGATTCTCCCTTTTAACTATAGCCAGGGGGATTTGATTGATAGGATAACAAGGATGACATTATAATTTTTATGTTCTAGGGGTGTAATTCTTTTACATGAGATGCTACCAGTTAAAATTCAGTTTGTCAAGTCATAAAAAAATCTCATTCATATTCTCTTAACATCTATCATTCCACTCAAATGGTTTCTTCTAAAGAAAATGTGGAACAAACTCCCCATGTAAATGGTTTTCTTTCAGCATATAACCTTGAACTCTTTAAGTCTAAGATTAATAAATATCTGGTTGGTCCTTAAACACTCTAATCATTCCCAATCCATCCATATATTCATGTTCCCATTTTAACTCACTGCCCTCTTTCCAATGATTATAATCCTTTATTAATAATAATTAATTAATATCAATTATTATAATAGTTTAATAATAAGTAAAAAAAAAAAGTAAAGTTGGCAACCATAGTCAAGGGCAACCAGAAGGCTCCCTTTTCAATAGCTACTACATTGAGGTGTAGGGGAGGGCGCTATTCCTTTCCCTGGATTGCTCCACTTTACCCTTGATACATACCTTATATGGCTGAGTGTTAAGCAAGGAGGTATCAAGTACCATTTTTAAAGTCTTTGGTATGACTCGACCTGGGATTGAGCCCAGGTCTCCTGGAACATCGACGAACACTCTACCCACTAGGCCAATGAGCTGGTACAATTTAATAATAATAATTAATTAACATTAATCATTGATCATTATATTCCTTTATAAATAATAAACAATTAAATATTATAATCCTTTATTAATAATAATTAATCAATAATTAATATTAATTATTATATCCCTTTATTAATAACCAAATTTGTTTTACCTTGAGTAGGTGAGCAATCTGAGTAAAAGAAAAAATAAAATTAAAAAGAATTTTGGAAACTTACCGATAAGCAATTTTTAGGGGCAGAACTCCGCCAGTGGAGTTGAGCCAAGAACTCAATTGGGAAAAAAATAAATATGAGCGCATGGCTTGAATGAGGAATCGGCCAGTAACAAAATCCTCAGACTTTTCAGCCCACCTGTATGTTATAAAATAAAAAAACAAACAAATGAATTCAAAGATTTAAATGACTGAATTGTATCAGCAAGAATCAGAAAATGCTAAAAAACAACAGAGGAATAACAACTTTTTTCAAAGATATAAAAAGAGGCTGCATACATATTATGAGTGCGAATACATTTAAAAAGGTTTTTTTTTTTCCATAAAATTTTTGAACTATTTATTTTATAGACCCCATACATTCATACAACATGACAAAAATAATACAAACATCTTTTGACAAGTTTTATTTAAACTATTTCAACTTCTTTGTAATGCGGAAAACAGCAGTTCGAGATAACCTAATTATCATTCTGATCATACTATTCCAATAGCAAAACATATCAATCTTGTTTTCCATATTGTCGTCCTTTTTCTCATCTATATATACATATATATATATATATATATTAAAATAAGAAGGTCCACAAAGAGATTTGTATTTTTTAAAATTTATTCTTACATACGTGCTATATATATGTATGTTTCCAGCTTGTTGCTTTCATCAGAGAACATAAGTGGCACAAGGCCTTTTCAATGGGGTACTCAATGAGACTCGTAACAACCATCTTTATATATATATATATATATATGTGTGTGTAGTAGATAGATATTTACACCTGATGATTGTGCAATTCACATGGAAATTCAAGTAATAGACTTCAAGAATTCTTAATTTGAGTATTTTAGGCTTTAGATCTGCTTTATCATAACACGAAGCACTTCTCATATTTACATATTTTATTATATATATCAGCTTTCAATCATACTTTATTTTTCTATCATGCTTTATTTTTCTATAATGCTTTATTTTTCTATAATGCTTTATTTTCTATAATTCTTTATTTTTCTATAATGCTTTATTTTTCTATCATACTTTATTTCTCTATCATACTTTATTTTTCTATTATACTTTATTTTTCTATAATGCTTTATTTTCTATAATTCTTTATTTTTCTATTATGCTTTATTTTTCTATAATGCTTTATTTTTCTATTATGCTTTATTTTTCCATCATGCTTTATTCTTTTATTATGCTTTTTCTTAGTCCACTACAGAACTTCAGATCTATAGTATTTAAGGAGTACTGAGCCCTTTTTTTTGTCAGCTTGGCTTATGATAGGTTGGCAGGTAGTTTTTCCTTCTCTGAAACAGGTTGCCCTACCAAGGCTAGTGAGCTTATTTTGCTTTTATTTATTCATAGCTGAGAAAGGAAGAGATGGATTCATGCCTTTCCCAAGGGTATTAGCATAAAATGAAATGCAAACAATCTGAACAATAACCTTCACATTGAATTAGAGACTGGCGTCTTGAGCAATGATACAAATGTATTGACTTCATTTGATTACAAAAAGAATATGCTGGTATATTTGGTCAAATAAATCACTCAGAAATATCCTTAAAATTGTACCCTACTAGTTGTTGTCAGTAGTAACCAATTGATTCTAGATATGGTGATCTATCTCTATTTTCCTTGGTGCTTGTTTTCTTACCAGTCAAAAAGCAACTCAATCAACAAAGAGATCATATCAGCACAGGTTGTTGATCATATATAATTGATAGTTTTTTAATACAGCAACCTCTATCTTTCACAACAGAAACAGTTACTTCATGAAAATGGACATCTCTTATCTTCTAATTAGGTTTCAATGAACTTTAAAATTTTCATTTACCCAATGTTTCTGCTAGAGACAAGGATAGGATACAAGGTCTATATTTAAGTGAAGTACAAAAAACACTTTAGTGGAGTAAAAATTGTTGAGGGGAGAGGAATAACAATTTTTCTAGGGTTGTAATTCAATCTTAATAAGGACAAAGAAGAATATTTGGCTTCAAAAAGGGCCAACTTATACATGGGCATGAATATATGAAACACTTCTATCAGAGGCAGGATGGGTGACAAGGTCAATATTACGCAGAGAACAGTTCATTTGAATTTAGAATTTTCTTTCTCTTAAACCAATTGCTGTAGCAAAGCTGAAAAGTCTGCCCTACTATTTACTCATAGTTGATAGAAAGAAGAGATAGTGCTGTATAGCCATAATCATAACATTGATTTACGAGCTTCAATGGATGAACGAAACACACTTTTCTTTATAAATATATATCTCTCATTTTATTCTCGAAAAGGGCCCACAGTTGTTGTAAGTTGAGAGATAGATGGAGAGACATATACTCAGAGAGAGGACTTCTTCTTCCCATATCTTCTTCCAGGAGCCAAGGGGTGCCAATGCTTGCACCTCCTGGCAAGCTCGTCAGAGACACCTCTGATCGGCTGCATGTCCCTCACTCGACTGTGATTCTCTGCACTCTGCCTAAATCTGGCCGCGTGGTTCTCATCACATGGTCTCCTTCCAGTTACACACCTGTTGTACCCGAGTGCCCGGATTGCGCTGCTGTTTACTAATCAAAATATGACAGCTTGCCAAAGCATACAGGGTCCCTAGAAACAAACCGAAAATCCATGGCACATGTTATATAACAATAGTTTCATGCCTTTCCAAAAGACATTAGTACAAAGTGAAATGCAAACATCCTTGTTCAGATGTTGAACTCTGGTTGCTGTGATCATTTCATCAAACTCCTCCATAAACTTTAAATATTACAATTACATTAAGTTAGATTACAAATGTTACCAGTATTTTTTTCTTCTTCCCCAAAACCTTTAAATCCTCAACCTTTTTATCTATCTGATACCCTGTACCTGAATTTACAAAATTAATGGAAAAATGTGTTTCAGGGTACAGACATCTGTGTTTAAAGAAATCTCATTCCATTCAACCAATACCTAAAAGAATTGAACTATTTCCTTAGAGGATGTTTTTTTCAATTTTTTATGACATTTCAGACATGCACTCACTGATTTCTTCAGGTGGCACTGAATTTAATTAACAGAAAATATGAATATTTTTACCTTAAATTGTGTAGACATTATTCTTGGAAGGACACAATACTAATTATTAAAGAAAAGTTTATATTTTTTCTCCTGGACTAATTCTGGTGGTATTGCTTTGGTTTATTCAACTAATGGTAGCTGGTGATTATTTTTTTTTTTAAAATAGACAAGGTTTGGTTGGTTTTATGGCTTGTCAACCCTTGTTGGGTTATTTAATGTTAAAGCCAGTCTTTTTTTTTAAGCAATTATACGGTTTCAAGTAACAAATGATTTTTAATAATTTGTAAACAATTACAGCTTTAAATATTCTTAATATAAATAATTTGTGCATAATTAAATGATTTCAAGTAATCATTCCTATTTTAATGTAAATCATTTGTTAGTTATATGGTTTCAAGTATTCATATCAAATACAAATAATTTTCAGACTGACCTATGTGATTCATAGATGGGACCTTAACAGGTACTCTCCTACTCTGGGTCAGAGTGGACCTGGGAATAATGGGAATAAAGAGATACTACCACTCCAGGTCAGAATGAACTCACCAACAAGGCAAACATATTTTATGATAAAAATTAATTGACAACAAAGATTATAAAATGACCAGCTGTAATTTAATTTCTGCTAATCATGAGTAATTGAAAGTGTTTACCTTTTTGGAAACATGTGAACATCCCATCTTTCAAGAAGGAACTCTTCACCTGTATATTCTGCATTGCTGTCCAGGAAGGTCACCTCGGAATGGTGCTGATTGTGCCGGCATTTTGGAAACAGCAGAAGTTCAATACACATTGGAATTCGGTTTTTCCAAAGTGTCTCCATATATGTCTTCTGCTTCTGTGCTTCACAACACTAAAAAAAAAAAAAAAAAAAAAAAAAAGAGAATACCGTGTTAGTCATTCTACATTCTATTTGGTTAATGATAATAAGATTATATTTTTTTTACTTCACAATATTGCATTGTAATTATAACCAGCAAAATTGGCACATCATAGTGAGACCTGTATTAGAGCAATATACTTAAAATATACATGGAGAATAAAGTAATTTTCAATCCAATTTGCAAATAGATGATAAGTTTAAGTTGTCTGATTTATGCAGAATGCCATTTTTAAATTATCCGAATTCTCAATGTAACAGAGATATCTATGAAATGCTAATAAAAATATTTCACTCCTTTTTAAGTAGAAGTATCAATATCATCATGGACAGCTGTTGAATATAAAACAGAAATTAGAATCCTTTACTTCTTCTGAAATAGAAGCAACAATATCATTGTTGACAGCTGTTAACTATAAAATGCTAATTAGAATCCTTTACTCCTGAAATAGAAGCAAAAATATCATCATAAATGGGAAACAAATGGCTTCATGTGTTGTCTAATAAATAATATCAATAGAACATAACCTGACATTGAGCTTTCTTAATGCTGAAAGGAACCTTCAAGTAAATTTGATAAAACCAATGATAAGGAATTATATAAACAGTATGAAAATAATTAAAAAATTTTGCGGCTTTGTGCCAGACATAGTCTTATCAGCAGAAATATTTACTGTCCTGAAAAATAATTAAATGAAAAGGAACTATAAAAAGGAGTATTGTCATAGCACCTCCAAATATCTACTTAACACAAAAACTTCTTTCTCTTAGACTGGTTGCCACACCAATTCTAAAGAACTCCATCTGCCCTACTTCTTATTCATAGTTGGAGGTAGAAGACATGGATCCATGTCTTTCCTAAGGGTATTAGCACAAAATGAAAACCAAACAGCTTCATTCAGAATTTGTTTTGTCCATTTCCAAAGATAATGACCATTACACAACATGCTGTTGCCAAGAGACATTCTTAGTATAACAGTAGAGTAGGAAATGGAATTGGTGACCCAGGTCATTTGTGTTTCATTCCATGCAAATGTCCCTGGGAAAAATAGAAATCCATTTCTTCTCCAATCCCCAGTTATGAGTAAATAGTTGAGCAAAGTTCTTTAGCTTTGGTAACAAGGTAACAAGTCTAGAAGAAGGAAAACTGAATTCATACCAGTGCTGCTTAAGAATTGTCCTTGTGGCAGACAATTTGGACAAATATTTAACATCTACTCATCTTATAAAAGTATGAATCTGCACGTGGACATCAGCATAGGCTAGACCCATTTGTATCAATGACTAGCAGTTGCCCATACTGCAGGTTTCCCTCTTCCTGACTCTGATGTAATCCAAAGGGAAGGACAAAGTGTTA
This sequence comes from Sepioteuthis lessoniana, assembly GCA_963585895.1. Classification (NCBI taxonomy): domain Eukaryota; kingdom Metazoa; phylum Mollusca; class Cephalopoda; order Myopsida; family Loliginidae; genus Sepioteuthis; species Sepioteuthis lessoniana. The sequence continues at coordinate 75,075,096 of OY757936.1, read as the reverse complement.
CACACAATCCTCTATTCTACAATTTATGTAGTTGTTAAATCATTTCTCACCTTGAACATCATTGACACTTACTTACTGAATAGTAGTAGTGACCAATATATTCTTTGTAGAGAAATATATATATATATATATATATATATATAAATATATTGAAGAAAGTTGAAATTGCCAAAGATTATATATAAAGCTGCTGTGCGTGTCTGTTTGTTAAGGTTCTACATAAAATCATATTTTAAAAATAACCCCTTCTTTCAGCCACAAATAAGTTTCTGAGTAACCTGCTATATAACTTGACAAAGGTGATGATTTTTTAATGAAAAACAAGGTTAGCTAATTTGTATACTTTTCTTTAAAAAATCACTTATTACAAAACAAAAAAAAACAGGTTATTATGAAAATAAGATAGAAAATAAATATCTACATTTTATTATTCATTTTCAATTTTATTTTTTTAAATTACTTGTTTTATTTACTTTATCTTTAAATAATTGATTTTTTCATTGATTTTCTAACAGTTTTCATAATTATTCCTTTCTGAATAAGCGTTATATTTAACCTTCTCACAAACTGGCAACATCAGCCTTATTGCAAATCAAAATCCCACCAAAAATGTTATTAATATTTTTCTTGAAAATAAGATCAATTACCTACAAATACCGGACATTAGCATAATGGTTAGAGTGCTCGCCAATGGTCCGGGAGACCCAGATTCAATCCCAGGTCGAGTCATACCAAAGACTCTAAAAATGGTACTTGATGCTATCTTGTTTAACACTCAGCATTATAAGGTAAAGAATCAAGAGTAAAGAGGAGCAATCCAGAGAAAGGAGCAGCACCCTCCCTTGCCCCTTGGTGTAGCAACTGTCAAAAAAGGAGCCTTCGGGTCACCCTTGACTACGGTCGCCAACTTTACTTACTAACTATTTACCTATAAAAGTAGGCAAAATTTCATTTTTTTTATAAATGACAAATTTGGCTGGTTCTCTTGAAAAAAAATTGCCAGAACAATTACCAGAGCAGTGACTACTTCCTGGTTCAGCCAATGGACAACAATGGCAAGTTACCCTGCAAAATTGGTAAATGGGAGTTGAATTCAGAAATTTTTCCCCCATAACTGGTTGAATTTTCAATAGGCCACTTTGGCCTATTCTGAGCAGTATGATACTAAGTCTAACGTAAAGTTGGGCTGGTTTCGATCCCAGCTTCAAGTGTCCTACGTATCTAGCCACACTGAAGAGTTGTGATACAACGAAAGAGTCTGTCTGTGGATGACAATATATATATATATAGCTGGGAAAAGAGATGGATCTACACCTTTCCACAAAGGCATGAGCATAAAGTGAAATACAAACAGCCTAGCCCTAGACTGAAAAAAATCCATCTATATATAGTAGGAATTTTAAATGTTATTTTAGGTAGATAGATTTCAAGCCCCCTCTCCTCACACTCACAAAGGTAGGTTAGTTTGATTTTATGGCATATCAACCATTGTTGGTTATTTAATACCAAATCCTGTTTTTACATTTATATAAAATATATGATTTGTAAACACATTTTGTGGATACAGTTAAATGATCAAACAGTTCTATTTCTGACAATTCAATTTAGCATTAGTCAACAAAGTTAAATGGTTCCAAATATTGATATGTATCACTAACAATTTAATTAAACATCTGACATTTGTTTATACACAAATGACCGATCAGTTCTATTTTAAACAAGTCAATTTTGATCCATAGATAGGAGGACGCTATCAGGTGGTACCACCCTGGGCCAGAGGGGACCTGAAAGCAATGACGATGAAGGGGTACTCCACATTCCCCAAAGCTCAAGCATGACTGGAGCCTCACCATTAGATTGTTTACTGTCATATCCAGGACACTCATTGAAGGGGGGAGGGTCTTACCCCTCTGCAAAGATGCAGTTGGTAGCTGCCTGGGCTACAAAAGGTAATTTGGTTTATTTGTTTAATAACATAACCATTCATGTAATGCTGAAATCTGATATGAATTATTTACACACAGTTATATAATTTCAAGTATTCTTATCCAATAATAATAATAATACTATACAGATATCAGTAGACTGAAGTTTTGTTCAGTTTAGTTTATTTAAAGACATATCAACCAATCAATACTTTATTCAACGACAAAATTGGATAGAAATAACTTGCCTACAACTTGAAATAATACAATTATCTAATACTGTTAATGTATACATTATCATATGATTTCATAACCATTTGTTTGCACACAGTTATATGATTTCAAGTATTCCTATCTAATACTAATAATCTATGCATAATTATATGGTTTCAATATTGAATAATAAAAATCATTTGTTAGCATAGGCTTACCAAGTCCATTTTTTATCCATTAACCCACTCTATCTATCTGGGAGAGTATTTTCATGACCTTGGGACAGACTAAGCGCTCGCTCTCTCTCTCTATGAATAAAAATAAAAGCACTGCACATTTGGGTTATTTCTTATCTAAACCAAGACAGGCACAAGGACATAAATTATAAAAATGAGCACACTTGTCTATAGGTCTCATTATCTAGGAGGCATGAATATCAGGAACAGTAAGTATGATGCTTAAGCCAGGAGCTGAGAACAGACAATCAAGTTGCAATGACTCAAGGAGAAACTCTTATGATGTAGAAAATATTAATAGGATTTCTTTTCCTACTCATCCTGTTTCTTGGGAGAAGAGTAGCTGAGAACAGGTTGAATCATGGCAGGCAGATTAGATAAATTCAAGAAATACCTGTTTTACTCAGCGTCTTTTTCTATAGATTACTTCTGGGAGTCTTCTGCTATCCATCTTTTTTTACTTATAAGAAAATGTTGCAGATTACAATTAGAATTTGAATAATCTTGTTAATATTGATTTGAGAACTTTTTTAAAATGGTTTTTTATCTCTGACATAAAGTCTGACAAATTTTCTCAGTATGAAGATTGTATATTTAGTATGTTTGGATGGGATAAATATCTACCAAAAATGCTCACTTTATGCCTTCTTCATTTTTTGTGTGTATGAGTATATATATATATATATATATATATATATATATATAAATTAAAAAAGCGTGTGTGTGTGTGTGTGTATATATATATATATATATATATTTTTTAATCTTTATATATATATATATATATATATATATATATTTCTCTGATTTTGTCAATCGAAGTTCTAAAAAATCAGAGAAAATGGCTTCGAGCTGACAAAGAAAAGAAGCAGAAGGTACCCCGCAACAACAATTACTGACGCCGACTACTCCGATGACATAGCGTTACTGGCAAATACACCCAAACAAGCCGAAACACTACTGCATAGTTTGGAACGAGCTGCCACAGGCATTGGCCTCCATGTCAATGCACACAAAACGGAATATATGTGCTATAACCAAACAGGTGACATTTCCACACTAGACGGAACCTCTCTGAAACTAGTAGACAAATTCACCTACCTAGGAAGTAACATCTCATCAACCGAAAAAGACATCGACACACGGCTAACGAAGGCATGGACAGCTATCGATAGGCTCTCGATCATATGGAAATCAGACCTGACCGATAAAATGAAATGCAGTTTCTTCCAGGCAGCAGTCGTATCGATACTGCTGTATGGATGCACTACTTGGACGCTAACTAAACAGCTGGAGAACAAGAATGCTGCGAGCAATATTGAACAAGTCCTGGCGGCAACACCCAACAAGGCACCAACTATATGGCCACCTGCCTCCCATCACAAAAACTATCCAAGTTAGAGGAACAAGACACGCAGGACACTGCTGGAGAAGCAAGGACGAGCTCATAAGTGATGTATTCCTATGGACCCCCGCAAAAGCAGGACGACCAGCTCTAACATACATACAGCAGCTATGTGAGGATACGGGATGTAGAAAATTCTTAGAAAGAATAAAAATGGTTTTCAGGGAAAACAATCCACAACATCACAAATTCTGGCAATCCATCAAATCATATAAAAACGTTGTGTAGAAAACCTTCAGGCAACACTCTTATTCCTAAATTTCTCTAAGGTATTTAACTCCATACACAGAGAGAAGATGGGAAAAATGTATTGTCTCCCCAAAGAAACTGTCACAGCCATCATGATACTCTATAAGAACATGAAAGTAAAGGTTCATTCACCTGATGAAGACACAGACTTCTTTGACATTGTTGTTGGTGTGCTGCAAGGGGATACATTAGCCCCATATCTGTTCATAATCTGCCTAGACTACTTTGAAAGTCAAGAGATCTAATAAAAGAAAATGGTGCTACACTAATAAAGTAAGAAGCAGACAATATATCACAGAAACTATTACAGATGCTTCTTGCAAAAACACCTACCCAAGCTAAACCCTTGCTGCATAACCTGGAGCAGGAGGTATAGGCCTCCATGTGAATGCAGACAAAGTGGAGTACACGTGTTTTAATCAAGAAGGAGACATCTCCACTCAAAATGGTGGTTTTCTGAAATTAGCAGAAGGTTCACATATCTCTGTAGCAGTGTGTCATCTACTGAAAGTGATATGAATATGCGCCTAGCAAAGGCATGGATTTTTATCAATAGGTTATCAATCATATGGAAGTCTGGCCTATCTAATCATATAAAATGCCAATTTCTTCCAAGGAGCGATTGTATCAATTCGACTATATGGATGCACTATATGGACAGTGACAAAGCATATAGAGAAAAAGCGAGACAGGAACTGCAGAAGAATGGTACAAACTATATTAAATAGATCCTGGAAACAGCATCCTATAAAACAACACCTGTACAGCCATTTACATCCTATCTCAAAATCCATCCACATAAGAACAAGTAATGTGAGACACTGATGGAGAAACAAGGATGAACTGATAGGTGATGTTCTCCAATGGACTTGTCTATGTTGGCTGACCAACAGAAACTTACCTAAAACAGCACTGTACAGACACAGGACGTAATCTACAAGAACTGCCAGAAGTGATGGATAATAGGGATAAAAGGTGTAAGAGAGCCATATCTGTGGCAAAAGTATGAAAATTATATATATATATATATATATATGTATATATATATATTAAAAATGTACATGTACACATATATACACACACACACATGTACATATATATATATATATATATATATATATATATATATATATACAAGGAGCATATAATAGGTTTCCAGACTTTTTTCGTATGGGCATTTAAAATTGTTGTAGACTAGACTCTTGAAAATTCAGTATGTTATTGCTATACATCTTATGAGGTGACTGACCAATTCTTGTGATTTCAGGTTCAAATGAGCAGCTACAGCAGCAATTGGAATACACCCTACTAAATCCAGATTGTCACAGCTGGTGAATTTCAAAAATGCAATCTGGCACTTTAGAAGAACAATATGCAATAAAATTCTGTTTTAAACTTGGAAAAAATGCCACAGAAACGTATGGAATGCTTCAGATTGCTTTTGGAGCATCTTGTATGAATTGGGCATCAGTTTTTGAGTGGCATAAGAGATTCAAGGAAGCCAAGGAGTCTGTGAGGGATGATGACAGGTGTGAGAGGAGTAAGGAAGTCAATACACCAGAGTTGGTTAGGGTTACTATGTTGAGGTTTTAAGGGAGTTCAGCAAGAGACTCCTTCGGAAGAGGCCAGCACTCTTCAAATCGGCTCAGTGGCATTTCCACCAGGACAATGCACCAGTCTGTAACTCCATCCTTGTCACAGACTATTTGACAAAGATGGGCATCAAGACAGTTCCTCACCCTTCCTATAGTCCAGACCTTGCTCCCTGTGACTTTTGTTTATTCCCTAAGCTCAGAGGCTGTCGTTATGAGACAATTAAGGAGATGAAAGAGGCTGTGACGAAGGTCATTGACAGGCTCACACAAGAGGACTTCCATGGGTCTTTCCAGAAGTTGTTGGAATGGTACAAGTGCATTGCAGCCGGAGAAGATTACTTCAAAGGGGACTAGAGTGTCATGTGTGTACTATCAATAAAAGTGCCCATACAAAAAAAAGTCTGGAAACTTATCATATGCACCTTGTATATGTACATGTATATATTGTGATACTGCATAAATAATTATCCCAGGATGAGGGTTCATTTTATGTGCATGGGAATTCGAGGGCAGTCTGGCACTTGACCCTCCGCAAAAATAAGTCCTAATTAAGACTCCTATTTCGGGTATATAGTAAACTGGCAAATAATGTGGGGGTTAATTTGGGGCTAGACTGATCTCCAACACTGGCAAGGGGGGTTCCAAATTCACTTTAACATACCCCACCAAGTCCTTCATTTTCCTACCCCCTCAGATAACGGAAAACATGGACTTCAAGGTTAGAAAATATTAGCATTTAAAATATAAAGTTTTAATCGGTGACAACCAAACAAATAATAAGATTTAAGAAACAGTCCCTTTTACTTTTCTCTTTTCTTTTTAAAATACCAGCTATATTAATCCAGCAGGCAGTATCAACAGTCCTTTTCTTCTTTCTCCTTTTTTCTTTTACTTGAGAAAATGCCTAAGTCGCTGGACTAAAGCGTGTACAAAGTTCATTCACTAATTTGCTAATGATGAAACAGAATCCTTTCAGTTTCTCTCTTTCTTTTTTGAATACACATAATTCCTTTATTTAGGAAGGGTAGAAGGAAAACAGTTTAAGTTGTACTTATCTTTGACAAGGCTTAATTTTCAGGTTCCTTTCTTTTACGGGCGAGTGAGATCCCCAGAATTGGCTGAATCAGACCTCTCTGCTGGCTTCTGTCCCAAAGATTCTGTTCTAATCTTTTTACGGGAGACTTTCTCCCGGAGTTGGCTAAATTGGTGTCTATCTCTCGCCAATGTCTGTCCAGAACTAAACTTACTTTTCCAAATTTTCTCTAACAAAAAAAAAATGGCATTTTTCTCTATGGGCCAATCATTTGACTTTTTCCTTCTTCCACCATTCCATCTGGTTACGATATTCAAGTGACCTGGGTTCCTTTCTTTGTTCAACAGGCTACAGGTCATAGAGTGCGAGGAGCTTTGACCTTCATTCTCCTACCATTTTAGCGGTCAGTCTTAGTGACTGTTGATTCAAACACAGAAAGGTAGGGGAATTGACCTCCCTTTCCCTCTCTCGGTAGCATACCACTCACAATATATATATATGTACACATATATATATCTATATATATATATATATATATATATATTATGTAATTTTTAATGGTTTTATATATATATATATATATATATATTAGAAATGTACATATATGTGAACATTTCTAATATGTATATATTAAAAAAAAAAAATACTGGCTCATTGGCCTAGTGGGTAGAGTGTTCGCCAAAGGTCCGGGAGACCTGGGTTCAATCCCAAATATTTCCCTAAGGGGTGTACTCACTTTTGTTGGCAGGGGTTTAGCTTTTAATGGCTATATTTTGAGTTATTTTGAGGGGAAAATAAATTAACTCTGTTATAGAAGCTGCACACAGACTACTTTTCATTGTGTCAAAGTGTCATTTTGTCAGTAATGTCCCATGAAAAGATATACTTAAATATCTACAGAAATGTGAGGGGTGTACTCACTTTTGTGATACACTGTATATATTAGAGATGTATATATATATTTATATGTATAATATATTAGAAATATACATATATATGTAGATTTCTAATATATATATAACAAATGTGTGTGTATGTATATATATCTAAGAAACATATATACATATATATATACCTATGAATATATGCATGCATACACACACACACATAAATATAAGATATGGACATATATCACATCACACACACATATATGCATATATTAGAAATATATTTATGTATATGAAATGCCTATATGCGAGTATTAGAAATGACTACAAATATATATAACTATTTCTCTTTTATAAATATATGTATAAAAAAAAATTATATAAATATATATATATCTACACACATTATAACAGTGTTGATTGTCACTAAATCACTTTGTGGGCTTGTGGCGAACCAAGTGCAATATAATATGGAGAGTGCTAAATATCTAGGATAGAGCTATTATATATATAAGTAATGTTTATATTTACATATACAAGAAATGTGTATATATATATATATATATATATATATATGCAGGAAATATTGATATATATGTATAATATATATATTCAAAAGAATGTTTGTATATACTCATATATAAAAAAAAACTTATACATATATATATATATATATATATATATATATATATATATCTCCACACGTTTAAACCAGTCGATTGCCATAGTGGGTAGAGTGTTCGCCAATGGTCCCATTGACAGGGATTCAATCCTAGGTCGCGTTATACCAAAGATTCGAAAAATAGTGCTTAATACCTCCTTGCTTAACATTCAGCATTAAATAGTACCCATGAAGGGAAAGTAGAACAGTCTAGCAAAAGAAGTAGTACCCTCTCCTACACCTCAGTGTAGTAGCTATCAAAAAGAAGCCTAACTAACTTACCTATGTATATATAAACGTTTATATATGCATCTAAGAAATCATATATATATATATAAATCTTTATATGTACATATATGTATATATAGATATTAAGAATATTTATATATACATAACATATATATATCATTAATATATAATCTAAATGAGAATCAAATTAAATTTACACCATCACAAAGGAGTTAACTATGAATGATTCACCTTGTTTTAAAATATATAAATACTACTCACTAAATTGCTTTATAAATATAATCATCCTGAATTTATATCATGCAGCTAAATATTATCATATCAACTGATTAACTCATTGGATATCAATTCCGATAACATTTGATAACTTTCAGAGTTTAAATAAACTTAAATGTAACTTGTGAATTACATAATCATTATCCTAAACATGTTAGAATTTTTTTCTATACACAATTAAATAATTGATTAGATTTAAATTTAAAAAAATGGATTTAAGATAATACAATTAGGTTCATGGAATTGGGTTCTTTATGTATAAAAAATATCAAAAATATAGATATTTAAAAATTTTTCTTAAAAATGAAGTTTGGTTATCAATAAAAAAAAAGTTTGGTACAACACCAGATAATAATGTTGACTTTGATATATTTTGTTAGAATAGAAAAGGCTTTTATTTTTTTATATATATGTTGATTTATAATTAGTTAAATATAAACTTAAATTAAAATGTATTCCCAGTGTAACGGTAAACACTCCATCAAATCTTGTATTTCATCTGATGAAACTGTTTTTTGACAAAGAGATTATTGAAATAAATTTATAGTGGGTCTTGTCCATTAAGTTTTACCTGATATTATTGAGATATATATATTCACACACAAAAACATAAATACTAAAAATGTTTACTTACACACATTTTAGAAGTACTACTAGTGTAATGGATATTATTGTATGAAATGGTCAATATAAGTAATTTACTTAACCATTTTATCGCCAAAAAATTGTAGACAATTTATTTAGTAGAATATTTGTGATAATTCCAGCAAAGAACAATATGTGATGCATAGAGTGTCACCATGATTATTTTTACATTAACAATGAGATGGAGATGACAAAGGAGCTTAGACTTGAGACAGACAAGTATTAACAAGTTGGGAAATAGTTACAGCACTATTTTAAATTAGTTATCTAACCCTAGATCTACATTACAGTCTATTATAAGGAAGTTTAAACAGTTGGCAAGACAGAGAATTTTCCTGGATGTGGAAGGAAACCCAAATTGTCACCAAGAACATTATAAAAACTGTATCGCAAGGTTAATATAAACCCAAGAGTTGTTTTGAAAGACATTATCAAAAGTTTTGATATGATGGCAATCAGTGTAAGTACGCACAAAATACAACATTGTTTGAATAGAAATGGATTGAATGGAAACCGACCACAAGGAACTCCTCTTCATAAACCTTGTCACACTGTTGCTTGATTTAAATTTACCAAAATTTTCTTGGGCATAAAATATTGGGAACAAGTATATTGGAGTAGGAAAGAAAAATTGAGCTTTTTCAACAGAATGATGTACAGAAAAGTGAGGCTTTCCTCTCTAAGAACACTGCGTCAATATTAAAACATCTACACAGCTCGATGATTTGGAGGGGGTATTTTAGCTCAATGAGAACTGGATAATTAATTGCAATAAGATAGATTGTTAGTTTGGGTTTTAAGACATATCAACCTTTGTAGGTTATTTAATGCCAAATCCATTTTAGTTCTATTTCAAACAATTCAGTTTAGCATAAGTACGCAGCTTAATAATTGCAATAAGAGGAATAACGAAATCTGAAGACATTATCAAAGTTGGAGATTTTCATCCAGAATTATCAGAACAAAACCTTTAATTTCCAGCAAGATAACGATCCTAAACATCTAAATCAGTAACTGCATGGCTTCAGAAAAAAGATTAGAGTCCTGCCATCACCTTCAATGAGTCCTGACATGAATTCTATTGAAAATCTATGTCAAGAATTGAAAGTTCAAATAAATCATTAGTCACCAAAAAATCTTCAAGAATTAGAACAGGTAACCATTGAAGAATGGAAGAAAATCCCAGAAAAGACTCATCCAGGTCTCATCAAAAACTTTAGAAAATGATTGCAGCAAGTTATAAAGATGAGAGGTCGTGATATTGAGGTCATGATATTTTGTGACAATTGTTCAATTTTTCAATTGTTCAATTTTTTTCATACTGTATGAATAATTTTGTCTTTTCTTCTTTTGTTTATTTTTCTTCTCATATTTTGTAAATTTAACCTTTCCTTCTCAAAATTGTGATTTATATATATCTTGTTTTTTGTACTTGATAAAATATAAAAAGTTTGGCATCATATGAGTATTAAAGTCTAAGAAATGGGCTAAAATATTTAATGTTAATGGGTGTACGTATAATTATATTAATACATATATAAGAAATATAAGAAATGTTTATATATACAAATACATGTATGTGTGTACATATAAACATTTCTAATATATACATATGTATATAAACATTGTTTACATATACCTAAGAAATGTTTATATAATTTATTTTAGGCCAGTACTTGAGCAGTTTCTTTGATTTAAGAAAACCTTTTTTCCTAACAATTTCTTCAGTCACTGCATCTATTATTATTATTATTGAAATAATAATTTTTAGCACAGATTAAATACTTAAAATTTTATATATAATAAAACCATCACTTAATGTCAAAAGCCGACTCAATATTATTAAAGATACCACACTAACATTTCACATGCACCTAATATCAAAATTTAGCATACTTTCTCAGAGACATGTCATGAAGGGAAATTCTGACAACCTAAAAAAAATGGCTATTTGGTATGAAATTAGATGAGATACCAGCGGAAATATATGATTGTTCTTATTAAGATTTAGACCCATCTTTGCATCATTTCCTGCCTTGGTCCTTAAAACTAGATCATGAAAATGGAAATGTTGACCTAGTGCAAATGGTATATCAATCATCCTCATATTATTATTACAATTTGTTTTGGTTTATTTAACAACACATCAACCTCTTATGGGTTATTTAATGCTGAAATTGAATTCATTTGTAAATCTTTGATTATAATCATAACTATATTTTCAATGTTCTTTATCAATCATTTTTTTATTTGGATAAAAAAATCATTTGTTTGCATTAATATGGTATCTACTACTAATATTGCATCTTCAAATTGTTTAAACTTTTTCAAAGAAAAATGATATAAAGGACAAAAATAATAGAAATTCATATTTCATACCCGGACATCCTGGTAACTGCACACATGGGTGTCCTCATTTGGGTACTGAGGACAGTGGGGACCCTCTATTCTACCTTTGGCAGACAACTCAGGCAATCTGGCCTCGACTATCAGCATTCCTATTGTGATAAACAATTCTCGAGGGTCCCACTCTTTGTCCTCCATATTGTGTTGAAGACCTGAAAATATAAAGAAAAAATAAATAAATAAATAAAATAAGTACAATAGAAATATTATATAATTACATAAGAAAATGTTTGTAAAAAATTATAGAATATAAAAACTACAATATCAATAAATAAAGTTAATTAATCAAGACATAAATATAAAACAGTCTCCTTGACATTCAATATATTCATTCCAGTGAGCTTTCCATAAGTTGAAGCACCTCAGAATTTTTTTTCTTTCTTTTTTGTGATAGGGCATATTTCTGTACAACAGGACCCTAATAAGCATTATCACTCCAGATCAAAGTGGAACTGGGAGTAATAACAATGTAGTGATACTCCACACTCCCTAGTGCTCCAGAATTAGAGTCTCACCATCAGACGTAATTTAGTGCCATACTAAGAACAACACTTTTTTTGTGAAGAGGTGGGGATTACCTTTCTTTAGCAGATGCATTTGGCATATTCTAAACCCTACCAACAAGATGGCTGATCTATTTTGACTATTAAGAAAATATTTTCAAGGAATTTAGAATTCAGAACCACAAAACATGACAAAACTCCTTTAGTTTGAATGAAATCAAATTTAGTTCTTCTATGATATTTCTGTTTTTAATTCTCAAAACCAGGTGATTAGAAACAAATTATTTATTCAACTAATTATGAGCAATACTTATATCTCTGCATATAACTTTTTGATAGAATTAGCCTGGATGACTGACTGTATCATCTCTTGTGATAAAAAAATTTCTATACTGTGAGACTTTCTCTTTAAATCTATCCTGGAAAACGAGACACACAAAATCCTCTAAGATTTTCAGATACAAGCCAGAAAGTGGGAGTCTAAGAAAAAAAGAACTTAATTTGATTTCACAATTTCAGCAGATCACATTGTGAAGGTGAAGAACTTGAAAATAGACTTAAATAACCAGAAAACTAAGAAAGAAATTGAGACCATCCAAATCACAGCATTATTAAAACCAGTTAGAATACTAAGAAGAGTCCTGGAGAGCTGGAGTGACTAGCTCTCACTCAAAATTCTGAGAAGACTAATTATCTTTTTAATGCCTCTCACAATTAGAAACCTTACAAAAGGACTTGAAAGATTCAGAATAATGATAATTTAAGTTTATTATTGAAATTATTATTTTAGACTTGTGTGTTGCTTAGAAAGGAGTTGAGCACTGCCAAATAAACTTATTGTCCCTAAAAATACCTTCAAGGATTCAGCATAGTACATCAATGATATACTAACTCATGAACTAATTTGAGTTTGTTTTTTTTTGGGGGGGGGGGTATTCTAAACTTTTCTTCTGTTATTTGGACAGAAAAGGGTCATCAACAAGTAGCTTCCACTGAAAAAACAATGGTAGACTGATGATCTAAATCATTTGAGTTAATCAAATTTTTAACTTGTTATATAAGAATCATTTAAAATGTAACAAGACTGAAGGTGTATTTACCAAGACAGAAATGAACAATGAATAAAACACTGATTTTCATCAAAATAGTCCTCTTGAAACTCAATACATTAATTCTGGCAAATTTTCCATTATTCAAGTCACTTCTGAAACACTTCCTATAATATGGTGTGAAGCTGTGTTGTCATATTTCACTTAATGTCTTCTATATCCACAAATTTTACCCTTGAGAAGAAATCTAAATTTAGGAAACAAGAAAGGTCAGACAGAGCAAGGGAATCGGGTGAATATGGCAGGTGCTTCATGAGCACAATCCAGTGGTTCATCAAAAATTCATGGTCAAAAAGTATCACTGAAATAAACAATGAACCATTTAGACATCACCTAATTATAAAAATTACTTTGTTGTGTATAGGTTTTTATTTAAATTTTGAATTCAAAAAATGTAGAACTTCAGTTTTATATATGTGTGTGTGGGGGGTGTATATGTGCACACATATATATATATATATATATATATACACACACACACACACACACATCTTTATATATATATATATATATATATATACAATGTTGTAAGGAAGTGGACTGAAAAAGTCAAGTTCAAATTCTGGACAAGATTGTAAGCATTTCTCTTTGCACTAATGTGCTTTAGAAATATATGAAATTCCCCTCTGCTCCAACCAGCAATTGGTAAAATAGTGGGAGAGACTGGACTCTCTAAGCTTGATAGGGCAACGAATGTAGAAGATAGAAAAATTCAAAACCTGAAGAGTGTTCCATTCTTCTACTTCCAGAAAATGTGGCTGCTTCTATAAATGGATGGCAAGATGAGGATCATTCAAATAAATAAGGTTAATTTTACCTAATGAGTTGGCAGTCAGAAACATTGTTTATAGTTGCACCTTTTTCAAGGAAATCTATAGTGAAAGGTTCTTTCATTCTTCAGAAGACTGTCAGCATAACCTTCTTTACTGACCATGATGCCCAGACCCTTTTCTTTATCAAAAAGTCAATGTGTTTCCACCCCATAAATTGTTTTTTACCACTCAGACTTGTATTGGCAAATTCATATTTAGCCAGTTTGTAAACATTTTTTTTACTAAAACTTGTTTCTCTGAACACATTATACACACACACACACACACACATTCTTCAGTAAAATTCACTTTGTTTGCTCTTCTCAGCCAGCAATAATTTGATGACAGATTGCTGTTCAATCCTCATTTTGCTTTTTTCAAAAAAAATTCCATTTATTTATTGAATGGTGCAACATCAAATCAACAAATCCAAAGATTTGAAACACTTCCTTATAAAGGCAACATACAACATTCTACCAACTTTAGTTGAGTTTATTTGTTTAATCCTATTTACCAACCCCTCTGCTTGGGCAGGATATGACACAAAGTCAATTTTTAAGCGGAGTTTAACAGGTTTCAATTCAGAGTTTTCCTTCTCCTAGACTAGTTGCCTTACCAAGGCTGAAGAACCCAGTCTGTCCTACTATTTACCCATAGCTGGAGGGAGAATAATTGGATTCATACCTTTCCCAAGGGTATTAGTGCTATGTGAAATGCAATCAGTCTCGTCCAGGATTTGAACTCGAGTCGCCATGTCCATTTCCTACGACGATAACCATTACACCATATCCTTATGGGATATTTAAATACCAAAATTTAATTAATAAGTAAATGTTTGATTGTAGTCATGACTACATTTTCAATATTCAATTACATTTTTTTTTAATCACACCAATTTATCCACAACCATTTGCACATTCATATGATCAAGTAATCCTGTGTAATAATGTGCATAGTTATATATATATATATATATATATTAAAGGCACAGTCAGGGTATTTTAGAGCCGCTACCAACAGAGCAGTATTTGCTTTTGTATTCTTGAGTATTTTACTTGATAGTTACTGCTGGAAAAGGAACTAAGTTGAATTGGTTGGTTGGGTTTTACAGTATATTAACCTTTAAAGGTTATTTAATGCCAAATCCTGTGTGTACATATATATATATATATATATATATATATATATATATATATATTAATGATTTGTAAAGTGACACAGTTAAATGGTGTCAAGAATTGTGGGATGACCAGCTAGAATCTATATACAACACCTTTATGCCAATACAGGAAGTAGCCTTGAAGACCTACCAGGTGCGATAGATGATAGAAAAGGGTTGTGAGAGAGGGCCAGGGAGATCCGTGCTGGCAGTGCGACATGATGCTGATGAAGTATTGCTATGTAACACTAACAATTTAGTTTAACAATAGTCATTTGTTTGTACACAGTTAAATGGTTATACATATAAAATTATTAAGGGAATAGTTTATAAGTAATCTTATTTTTAAATCAGTAAGATCTAATCTGTTTGCACACAGTTAAAGGGTTTTAAATATGGAAAACACTAATAATTCTATTCAATATTAATTATTTGTTTACACACACACACACACAAGTTGTTTCAAGTATTACTCACATTAAGTTTTATTTGCACACAGTTAAATGGTTTCAAGCATCACTATGTAACACTAAGAATTCAATTTAACATCATTCATTTGTTTGCATATAGTTAAATGATTAAACAGTTCTATAGATGGGACTCTACAGGTACTACCACACTGGGTCAGAGTGTACCTAGGAGTAATGGCAATAAAGGGGTACTTCACACTTCCCAGAGTTCCAGAACTGGTGCATTATAACCAAATGCAGGATACCCCTCTGGGCCTTTTTTAAGGCAGGGGTACCCTTCTGCAGAGGATACAGCCTCTTTGACAGGATGGCTCAAAATATAGGGATTCTGAAAATCTTAACTAATGTGATGCAAGATTCAAATATATTCTTACTGGTAGTGAATATTTGCTGAAAAGCTACAAATGGATACATAAGTAGATATTCCAGATCCAAAACTATAAGAGAGATGTTATGAAGCTGTCAATAAAATTTTGTATCAAAAAACAAATTTTATAAAAGAAAACAATTGAGGAGTTACTTTTCCAAATAAGTATAATTCCTTGTTGCTTGATAGTTAAATGGATAAGAGTGCACATCTTGCCTTTTCGGATATGACATCACTCTCCAGCATCCAGATCTGGTCAGTTGATCCAAAATTACTGAGTTAATAGTTTGTTTCAAGAAAAACACTGTCTGGACACATTCATGTAAGCAGAAATAGTCTTAAGATCTGTGAGAGCAAGGCATACAAAAAAGACTACCAATATATTTCCTATTGAAGTCAGATGCCAAGTTTTTATTGCTAATTTGTCTTCTGCATATCTGACTCAACTCAGCTTGTCAACAACAAAAAGAAAATGAAATGTACCCAGAGACTCCAAGATCAGACAGAAACTGCATGTCTACAAATCTGGTATTCACACACTGTCATGTAAAGAAACATGGCTTGGTGGTATCATAAATTCATACTAGGACTATAAGGGTATGATGCTTTGAACTTATACCTGACCCCAAGGTCATCATCTGATGGAGGTTTTCTTGGTGGGACTAGTGCTATGGCCTTTGCAATAGCAGTTGTATGAATATATATATATATATATATATTATATACACACACACAAGCTGTAATATCTATACTTTACAAGATTTTTTTCTAGATAAGGTTTTAATTTGCAATCATACAAAAAACAAAAAGCCTGACTGATTTTATTTTCAGACATTTGTATACAAATACCCATTTCCCTAATAGAACCTGACTAATGTTATTTGAAAATAAAAACTCTTACCATATTTTTGTATATTTGAGTGTTTATGTTTTCATTTTCATCTTAGTCATCACAAAACAATTTGTTCTGAATTTGCTGATTTTAGGATTGTTTTTGTTTTTTAATGTTTTTCTTATAAACAGTTATACAGAAAATTATCACTTATATATATATATATATATATATATATATATATATAAATTAAACAATAAAATTATGTTTTTAGCATTCAGGGTTTTCAGACTATTGTCTTCATCTTCATTGTTATATTCATAATGATTCAGCCAATGTGTCCTCCAGCCTTCTTTAGGTGTTTCTTGTCAAACTTGGGAGCCAACATGAAACTTCAGATCACATTCTTTATTCAATCCGCGGGTAGGTGGGGTCACTTGCTCTGATTCTGTTGACCATAAATGGTTACAAGTGTTAAGTATTTTTGTATTGTTACTCACCTGCAGTCAGGGTTGAACCTGTAACCTCCAGATGATTGTCACTTAGCTTTGTCTCAGAAATTCAGACAACTAATAAGATTATAAATGAACAACACAGGAAAGTAATTTATTAAAACTTGCTTTTTTAAAATAATTATGCAAATTGGATATTCCACAAGTGTGACGAATGGTATTTATCCTGTGGATTAATAATTCAACATGAAGTAGACTGTTTTGAGGTTAACATAGGCGCAAAAATACACACACACACATTATATATCAGTTACAACTGCAGGGATAGGGATTTTCAGACTCAGCCTGAAGAACTCTTCCCTCAAGTCTATCATCAATTTTTAAACAATAAAACTTCCCTCAGAACAAGTTATTTACCTTTGACTTTGGTTGGACTCAATATCCTGACTTGAACTATCATGAATAGTTATTTTAACTCATTAACTTTTATAGCTTTGTTATATTTTCATGCCTTAAAATAATGATTTAGATAAATTTTAGAGACTATGTTTATAATAATGTTACATGAAGAGGTGAAAAAAGTGTTCAATTCTTTTAGGCCCATGAAAATCCTCTGAAGACAATTAAGACAAACAGTTCTTGCTGAAATAATAAAAATAATCTTTAAAAATCTCAAATGTGTTTTACTCTCCATTTTTCAAAAAATATATTTTTGTTTCAACTTCACAATGAAATTTTGATTGTAAATATTTTTTTCTGTTTATTATATCAGGAAAATTTGATAATACGACATTGGGATAAAAAGGTCCAAGACCACCTAAGTTTTCTATATTTAACTTGTGCCTATTTCAACTACTGTCATAACTTTTAGTATTAACATTATTATGCAGAGTAGATGGTTATTTGTGGGATTTGGTAAAAAGGCTTTTTAATGGGGGGGGGGGGTAAGGGCATGCTCACACAGTATCAGAAATAAAAACTGTTCAGTACATTTGGTAGTTCCTTTTTTGGGATGTCTCAGGTCTCAGATATAAATTCTGACCCTAAAGATTAACTCCAACCCTACCTCTTTTAGTACAATTGGGGAGGTGCTATCAAAAACAGCCCTTTGATATGAATGGCTGAAGACAGAACTAATTACTGCACAGTAGATCAACAATATCAAATCCGATTTATTTCACATTAAAGTGACATTCCCCTTTCATAGCTGTGTACTTTGCTTGTGAAATACATTAGAGAGTATGGCTTCAGATGACTATATCTACCCCCTCATCTAAAAGTGCAAGAACATTGCCTGAAGAATCTCCCAAAGGGGTGAATGAAGAGTGGGGGAGCCAAGTATTTGACTGTACATCCGTATGTGGGAGGACTTTGGCCTAAAAATTTGATCCTGTGCCACATCCTGCACATAACAGAAGGGATAGGTTGATATCATCAACTCTCTCTCTCTCTCTTTCTTTGTCTCTTTAAATAGCAGGAAAAAAACACTTCCAGATGTAATTGCATCAATATGTTCACCACTGATACCAGGTTTTTAAAGAAATGCTGATTTTCTTGGCAGGTAAATCTACACCACTCAGACAAGTGCAGTGAGACAGTAATGTCTTAGGGAAGACACCCAAAGAGTTTGGCTGTATAAATGACATCTTATGCACAATATATCAACATTAAATCTGATTCATTTCACATAATAGTGTTTTGCACTTTCCCTTTAAAATGAAAAAAAAGAAGAAAAATCCATTTTATCATATCAAGATGTTTATCTGTTTGACCAGGTAAAAAAAATAAACTAAAATTTTCAATCCTGATTTTCTAGGCAGTTAATCCTAACCCACTTGGACAAGTGGCAACCTAAAACCCAGCTGCCAAGTTTGGTCAAGATCTGTCAGACTGTTCTTAAGTTATCTTTGACATTTGATATTAGGGCAGATTACAGTAACCCTGTCTTGGTAGTGCATTGCTGACGGGCAGGTAAATTGAGAAGAAAAAAGCAAGTAAAGAAAATAAACACTGAGACAGAAAGATAAAAAGAAGCTTCAAGTGGAAGGCAAAGGAGAAAGAACAGGTTGTGGCAATAACAATTCCAGTCGCTACTAACTCCATCTGTGAGACAGAAACACACTTCTGCTCAAAATTCAGTCATCGCCCTTTTTCCATCTGATTCCATCGCCCTCCCTCCACCTGACTCACATGTTACTGATGATGTTACTGATGATGTTACTACATAGCTCATCCCCCTACACACATACCTCACAGAGCATGAGCAAGTAAAAATGTAGGACAAGGGAGATACATTAAGAAATCATTGCAAATCTTCCACAGCCTTTCTTGGCAACATGAACTACCCAGCACCCTCATTACAGCAGTCTGAAGCAGTTACAAGTGTTATCACATCAATAAGAGAATTAAGATCCAAAAACAGAAAGGGGTAGAGAGAGATAATACAGAGAAAGAAGGAGAGAGGCAAGGGAGTGAGAAAGAGAGGCAATAGAGAAAAAGAAAGAGAGATGCACAGGGGAACAGAGCAGAGACAAGCTTAACAGATGTACAGGGGAACAGAGCGGAGACAAGCTACAGAGATGCACAGGGGAACAGAGTGGAGACAAGCTGCCCAGATGCACAGGTGAACAGAGTGGAGACAAGCTGCACAGATGCACAGGGGAACAGAGTGGAGATAAGCTGCACAGATGCACAGGGGAACAGAGTGGAGACAAGCTGCACAGATGAACAGAGTGGAGACACGCTGCACAGATGAACAGAGTGGAGACAAGCTTTACAGATATACAGGTGAACACAGTGGAGACAAGATGCACAGAGGAACAGAGTGGAGATAAGCTGCACAGATGCACAGGGGAACAGAGTGGAGATAAGCTGCACAGATGCACAGGGGAACAGAGTGGAGATAAGCTGCACAGATGCACAAGGGAACAGAGTGGAGATAAGCTGCACAGATGCACAGGGGAACAGAGTGGAGACAAGCTGCACAGATGCACAGGGGAACAGAGTGGAGACAAGCTGCACAGATGCACAGGGGAACAGAGTGGAGACAAGCTGCACAGATGCACAGGGGAACAGAGTGGAGACAAGCTGCACAGATGAACAGGGGAACAGAACGGAGACAAGCTGGAGAGATGCACAGGGGAACAGAGTGGAGACAAGCTTCACAGATGCACAGGGGAACAGAACGGAGACAAGCTGCAGAGATGCACAGGAGAACAGAATTGAGACAAGCTTCAGAGATGCACAGGAGAACAGAATTGAGACAAGCTTCACAGATGCACAGTGGGAGAGAATGGAGACAAGCTGCAGAGATGCACAGGGGAACAGAATGGAGACAAGCTTCAGAGAGAGCACAGCCTAACTCACAGTGAAAGAGTCATTCCTTCAAAATAGAAAGAGACAAGATTCCTATTATAATGAATAGCAATCTACAGATAGACCTTGAAATTGTTGTGATTTTTGGAGACAGAATTTTAGAACAAATTAACCCTACTATTCAAAGTATTGCTGTAATTCTTTTCCATCAGATAAGGAAAAAAAAAAAGAACAAAACAGTTTATTCTTCATAATTGATATATATCCCCAAAAAGCATCTAGAATGAGTAACAAACATTTTAAAAGTTTAGAAAAAAAATCACTTGTAATTTGAAAAAGATTTATTGTTGAAGAAATAAATCTAATTTTCATCATTTGTTGATTTTTTTTTTCTGTTTTCTATCGTGTCTGCCATTAACTGAATATGAATTTTTTTCTTTTTTTTTTTTGCAAGGGGCAGTTTTTCTCCTAAAATTTATGTTGCACATACTAAAACCTATATGAATTAAAACTGCAGCATTCAAATATGAGAGAGAAAAACAGAGCACTCTTTCATGAAATTACTACAAACAATTTATGACCAATTTATTTTCATATATATATATGGAAAATAGGAGACAAGATTCCTATTATAATGAATAGCAATCTACAGATAGACCTTGAAATTGTTGTGATTTTTGGAGACAGAATTTTAGAACAAATTAACCCTACTATTCAAAGTATTGCTGTAATTCTTTACCATCAGATAAGTGAAACATGTAAATTTGAATTTTCCGTATTGTCTCCCTATTTTGTGTGTGTGTGTGTGTGAAAAATAGGAGACAATACTGAAAATTCAAAATTACATGTTTCACTATAGGGATAGCTTCTTCAGAACAAATTTTATTTTATTCTCTTTTTTTCTTGTTTATATCTGTTAGTATCCCACATTTCCTGGATTTGGTAAAGAGGATTTATGTTGTAAATAGTTTGTCATAAATTGATTGTAGTAATTTCATGAAAGAATGCTCTGTTTTTATATATGTTACACAAACATTTGGTTATCATTGTAGAAAATGGAAACTTCAAATCCTGGACAAGACAACATTTTACTTTCAATCCATCTATTCTTCTCCCAAATACAGGTAAATAGTAGAGCAGATTGGGTTCTTTCATCTTGCTTAAGCAACCAGTCTAAGAGAAGGAAAACTCTGAATTCAAATCAACTTTACTCTGCTTAAAAATTAACCTTGTGCCACATTCTACCAATAGTAGAAAGGTTAGGTAAATACAAACAAACCAAACTTCCTCAATAGTTCCCTAGTTTTTTCATATCTTCCGCAACAGTTTTCTAGTTTTTTGTATCTTCCTCAACAGTCTCCCTAGTTTTTTTGTATCTTCCTCAACAGTCTCCTAGTTTTTTTTGTATGTTCCTCAACAGTTCCCTAGTTTTTTTATATGTTTCTCAACAGTTCCCAATTTTTTATGTATCTTCCTTAACAGTTCCCTATTTTTTTTGCATCTTCCTCAACAGTTCCCTAGTTTTTTTTATCTTCCTCAACAGTCACCTAGTTTTTTTTATCTTCCTCAACAGTTCCCTAGTTTGTTCTTTTTTATCTTCCTCAACAATTCCTTAGTTTTTTGCATCTCCCTCAACAGTCTCCCTAGTTTTTTTTATATGTTCCTCAACAGTTCCCTAGTTTTTTTCTATCTTCCTCAACAGTTCCCTTGGTTTTTTTTTATCTTCCTCAACAATTCCCTAGTTTTTTGTATCTTCTTCAACAGTCTCCTAGTTTCAGAATGATCTTGTTCTTTAACATTCCAACCAAAGACCAAAGAATAGAATTTGAGAATTAACTCTTCAATATAATACCCAATTTCCATGTCACAATCAACACCCTTCATTCTTCACTCCTAATCTGCAATACTCCCACCACCAATTTGCACCCCCCAGGTATTCAAGTTACTACCCATTTTACATTACCCAAATCATTTGCTACTTAATCACTTTCCTCAGTTTTTTAGTCAGTATTTCCTAAACTTATTTTAGTATGGTACAAGGCAACAAATTCAGAGTAATTAGTAAGGATGAAATTCACTTTTGTCGTAATGACCTGTTTAATTAACTAGTCAACCCTCACTTGATACCAAGCATCATGTTCATTAAAATAATACTACCTCTATCCCATAATAGTGGCCATTTACAAGGCTGAGCCTAGTTTGGCACTAGGATAGAAGTATAGAGCACCCAGTAAGAATCAAACTCACTAACATTGCTTTGTAAGTCTAACCATTACACCAGGCAAGGTGTCCCTCTGTCCCATAATAATTGTTACATCTGCATATATATTTCATATACTAAATATAACAGTTATTATAAAACATAGGTGATGATTATTGCTGAAGTCTAGTTTTGGTTTATTTGAGTTCACTTTGCACTTGTGCTTTCAAGAGAGGCATGAATCCACATCCCTAAACTCTGGACCATTACCAGACAGCTGAAGCTATTTGCGCAAACTTAGCACTAATGTTTTTGGGAAATATAAGAACCCCATTCACCAAATATCATGACAAGAACATTTTGTTATTGGCATGTCATAATGGTTAATAAAAAATGAGGATAAAAACTATTCTCTTACTTAGTGTTAAAGAGCAGTAATGGTAATTTTTTTAATTAAAAAATTAAAGCTGTTAAATCTATTATCAACCTTGACAGGTGTTAGTCATGGGAAAGGAATCAGCTCAAGGTTACATCCATATAGTCATTGTGTTAAAGCCAAACCTACAATCTTAGTAAATATTCTAACAATCAAGTCAAGTCAGAATTATTTCAATAAATTTTCAGTTTTAATAGTTATTTTTATTACAAACAGATTTATAAAGAGGTAAAATAAAGGTTAGCAAAGGTCATATGATAGTTAACAGCAGATTGAAGAAACATTTTCAGCCATTTTGAAAATGACATGAAGAAAGAACATTACATTATTCAATTCTCAAACTGACCATTCCTAATAGCAGTGAAAATGAAAGAAAAGAAATAAATTTAAATTTATAATAGCCAAATGACAGTATGTTGATTTTTTTTTAATTATATGGAAATTTTCTCTGTAAGAAACTTATTAATTTTCATACACTGAATACTTCTGTATTTTGTAAAAATTCTCAAAATAATATATTCCCGACTCATCTTTTATTGGAAATTCTTAAAGTATATATGAATATGAAAAAAAAAAAAAAAATCGACTGTACAAACCTATTTAAAGTTAAAAGACTTGGAACTTGAACATTACCCATAAACTACAGTTTTTGCAAGAAATGTACACATTATGGGACCCACCTTTAAGAAAGTGACAGACATTCACAGTTTGTTTAGCAGTCTGACAAGAAGGAAACTATTTGAGAACTTATGATTGGGAGATCTCACGACTGTCATCCCACTCTGCAGAGTTATGGCATGTAAACTCTTGGTTTAAAAGCCACAAAAAATAATGCACATGCCATAATACCAAGTAAAAACTCACTGTGTAGACCAGAGGATTTTTCACTCAATTAATAGTATCCTATGCCAGCCTATTAGTAAGGTTATAGCTGGCATGAAACCCACTCCAGAAATCACAATACCATAATTAGAGTTCCTCAATTATGCAGGTGGTTTACGAATGGTAGTTCTTAAAATGTGGGTCATGCTTCCTATCTTACTCTTTGCCAGGAAATTCAAGAGATATTTGAGGAGAAAAAAATGTAACCAATAAGGGAAAAACAAATCCACACACAATATCGCAAGGAAATATTAACACTCTTCTAATATAATTTCCAACAACCACAGAAGCTAAAGATAAATTTGTCTCATTTGCATCTTGTAGCAATAACTGGTTTCATTCCAAATAAGAATGCCTTGAGAGAATCCTAACCTCTCTACATATCTTGTTTTTTCTAACAATAAATCTGGCATATGAGCACATTAAATGCTGTGATATTTTAAAGAAATGCTGGAAAGTGGCATGGATGAATAAAGCAGCTGAGCACTCAGGCAATATCTGAGTGCCTCAGATGAATCAATTTTTGAGACATGAGGCTTATTGATTATTAGGCATAATTATCATATGGTTTTGAGTCCAATCAGTTCTTGTCCAATTATGGGAGATTGTCCATGGACCATGCACTCCACCTACCAATCTCACCCACATTGTGTTGTTTTTTTCAGCAGGTTCAGGTTAAGATACATGAGTCCAAGACAGGTCTACAAAGGAAGAAAAAAGTGAAAACAAAAAGTTTGAATAAATGTTGTTTAACAGAAGAGGTATGTGTGTGTGTGTGTGTCACTTCACAAAATGACAGTTTGTGGAGTCCTCACTTTCACTACATAGGTGGTTGGCGAAATTTCCTTAACAAAAACTGACTATTAGTTGTCTGAATTTCTGAGACAAAGCTTGATGATTTTTTTATCATTAAGGTTTTTCAGACTATTGTCTTCATCTTTATAGTTATTTCCACAATGTTTTAGCCAATATGTCCTCTGGCCTTATTCAGGTGTTTGTCGAACTCAGAAACCTACACAGAACTTTGAACTATATCCTTTATTGAATCCACGGGGGTCACCTGTTCTGATTCTGTTAACCATAACCAGGTACAAGTGTTAAGTATTCCTATATTGTTACTCACCTGCAGTCAGGATTGAACCTGCAACCTCCAGATGATTGTTTCCTTAGAAGCTTATAACGCCTATAACCATTACTCTGTGTCCTTAATGATAAAAAACTGACTGTTATGTTTTCAGACTTGACTGCACTATTCCATTTGGCAGATCCTCTTAGACTATCTCTGTTTATCTCTGTATCTCTCTTTAGTCCAGTCTTCTATCTTCTGTGTGTCTCTTTGTCCCTGTTCTCCATTGTCTGATCCCCTCTGCCAAGCAGATTGACTTTGCTTGTATATATGCAGGGGTGAACATCCCTGACTTCTGGATTTTTAGCCACCCATAGACTGGACATAAAAATACTGCCAGACTGTATGTCTCAAGGAGACTCAAAAGGTGTCCTAATAAAATTGGAGCTCTTTTAACGAGTAGCTCAACTTTCATCTGACCATCTCCATTTATATATGCAGGGCTGAATTAGTGGTTCCTGCACAAAACACAAACAATCACGCACACACACTCACATAACCATGCAAATATGTATCTGTCCCTAAATGAACATGCATATACATACCTATGGTCAACTCACAACAATACACATGTATACGCCTGCATGTACACAAATACATGTAGTTACATCTACTCATATGTCTACTTTATAGACACACACATATAGCTAAGTCTGTATACTAACACACCAGCATCAATAATGTCACACAATAATTAAACAGTACTGAATAATAATCTTATGATTTAGTTATTCAAGGTGTGATCAAAAAGTATTGATTTTCATTTTAAAATTTAAATGAAAATATAAGCAAACCTGAGCAATTTATCAAATGAAGTGATAATGAAATCCAGATCAAACCAGAGTGAATTCAAAAAACATGATGAAGCCAAATCTCAATATTTTTTTGAATGAAATGGTTCATGCAAAACAAGATTGTGCAAGTGCATCATTGTCCACATTCACCAGACTTTCAGCTCTGTGAAACACAGGATTGTGCAAGTACAGCATTTTTTATTTACATTCCAAACCCAAGAGATCATTTTACTGAGCCATGAATGAGATAGATAATAATAAACTGAGATAAAGGGGATTAAGAGACTGAAATATATATTTATTTATTGTCATCCACAGACAAACTGTTTCATCATATCAAAACTCTTCAGTGTGGCTAGACATGCAGGACACTTCAAGCTGGGGTTGAAACCCATCTAACTTTATACTAGAATGATATCTTACTGCTCAGCCATTTTAACGACAGACATCAGCTCAGGAATTTAACACATTTTGTATTGGCTTTTGTTGGTTTAAATTTTTTGCTATTGGATACAGGAGTGCTCAATTCATTAGAAGAATTTTTTGCAATATACAAGTGGCAACCATTAATTCCTTCGCTAGAGTGCTCTACCCCTGGGAGGGGAGATGAGATAGATAAGGAAGAATCAAAGTTGTTTTTTATTTAACTTCCAAACCCAAGAGATCATTCCTCCAAGCTCTATGTATCTAAATTTTCCAGAAGAATAAAAGTTTAGTAAGAATTTATTCAAATTTCTGAGATGAAGCTTGATAATTTTTATCAGAGTATTCAGACTATTGTCTTTATCTTCACTGTTATATTCACAACGTTTCAGCTTCTTCAGGTGCTTCATGTCAAATTCAGGAGTCAACACAGAACTTCTATCAAACCCTTTATCAAATCCACGGAGGCAGATTGTTCTAATTTTGTTAACCATAACTAAGTACAAGTGTTAAGTTAAAGTAAGAAACAATGAAGATAAAGACAAGAGTCCAAATATTCAAAGTGATATTAGTTTCATAAAAAGTTTACTTTCTTTTTGTTTTTTAAGATTCTCTTATTTATTTAATTTTCTTTTGTTTGATTTCTTTTTCCCTTCTGAAAAAAAAAGATTTCCAAAATCAAAATTGCAGCATATTCCAATTTTAGAAATGTTATCAATTATTCATTAACTTAATTTGACAAGTCATCAATATTATTTCCTCTGGATAATAAATGTCAAAGCTAAGATTAAGAAAATAAGCAGTTAATGAAATTTAATACCCAAGTAGCAAATATATGTATATATATTTAAAGTGTTGGAATCTTCTCCAGGTGGTTTTGATTATACCAGTTCTGCTTTTCTAATAAAGATACTCCCATATGTTATCATTTTTTTTAAATTTCCGTTTGGAGATTTTTAAAAATGAAATAAATTAAAAAGAAATTAAGTTAACTTTTTAAACTAAAAATATTCATAATTCTATTTCTTTTAAATTAGAAAAAAATAGCATTAATACTTTTTTCTCTTTCCCTTTCCATTATAGTTACTTCCTTTTTCTCTCTTCCATGGAGCAGTATTATGTCCTTTTTCTTTTCATTAAATAATAAATTGGTGGCATCTATTATTAGCATGTAATGTAGATAGTTTAAAATGGTTATGAAAAAGGTTAGGTCAATTAGTGTAATTGACAGGTGATGACCTCCAAGATCATTGAGAGCTTGGCTTTCATTGGACAAGAAAGTCATATGATTGAATGATTCTAGAAAGTGAGGAAATAAATATAATTCAACTTCAGTCAGCAAAGAATCACCAAAGCAAGCTGATAGAAACTTCCACGTGTGCACTGATCCAACTGGTTCCTTTTTGTCACAAATGGGTAAGATGAAAGTCATCAAGACACAAAGTAATATATGCACAAAAGAATTGTCAGCATTATTCTGCATCCCAGCAAAAAAGAACATAAAACAATTGGAGGGAACAGGAGAAGATGACATGAATGAGACAGTACAAGATGGTGACGAGAAGAGACACAGCAATGAAAAGAGATGACAAAGAGAGGAGATGAACAATAGTGTGGAAAGTAAAGAGAGAACATAACATGTTATTTACCTTCTTTTTCTCCACGACATGTAGCATGTTCTTTCTTTTTTTTTTTTCTTTCTTTCCTCACAATCAAAATGGAATGGTCCATTATTTGTTTGAGCTGATGACAGAATGTAATATTCTTCTATTAACATTATGGATCTTTTTAATACATGTCTGATTAAGATTATACATATCCATATAGAATAGATGAAAGGGTAGGATAGGTTTAAGACCCAATAACACATTCTGTCTCAGAGACCAGATCACTATCAGTCTAATTCTGCTTCTTGATTAGAAATTGGATGATATTAACACTAAGGGAAAAAAAATCAGACTACAAAATTTTCAGAAAGGTACCTCTAAAGATGCAATGGTTATCATCCTAGTGTAATGAGTTTGATTCTTATTATCTTATACTTCTGACCTTATACCGAACTAAGCAAAGTCTGCTAAATAACTGGGTCTCATGTATTTATGTAGTTAGATAGCAGTCTGTGATCAATACATATCAGATTAAAGAATAATTAATCTTGCATCAGTCAAAGACAACTGCATAAATACAAATTATATACATGAGGCGGTAATGACAATTTCTCAGACATGAATGAATGCATGTATCTAAAGTCTTATGCCCTATCATCACCTCAAACAAAAAACAGACCAATTTGTATTGGTTTTTAGGAAAAGAAAACAAAGATAAAGAACATGCTATGTCAGGAAGAGAAACAGAAGAGAAGGAAGCAGTAACATCACATGCTTTTTACTTAATGCCAATTAAAATTCAATGTTGGATTACAATTGTGTTTATATATATATATATATATAAAAGATTACAATTGTATATATATATATATATAAAGATTACAATTGTATATATATATAAGATTATAATTGTATATATATATATATATATATATATAAGATTACAATTATATATATATATATATATATATATATATATATATATATATATATATGATTACAATTGTTACAATTTATACTTTCAACTTTCCATTGCAATCATTTTTTTAATCCCACTTTTTTTTTTATTTAACCATAATAATAATAATTAATCTGCATATTTGTATGGATTCAAGTATTCCTATCTAATATTAATAATTTTCAAACATATCTATTTAAACTATAGATGAAACTCTAACAGTTAATACTACTTTTGGTCAGAGAGTATCTGAGAGTAATGGTAATGAAAGGGGTGACTCCATATTTCCAAGAGCTTCAGAACTGAAGTTTCAGTACCAGATAAAGGTTAGTGTCATGTCCAGGAAACACCTTTTTTTGGGGGGGGGGGGTCTTATACCTTTGTAGAGCATATAGTTGGCATATTCAAAGCTTTGCCAACAAAGCTGAACATGGAATGAAGAAAGAAAAAAGACAGCAAAAGAAATAGGAAAACTCAATAGAAATGAGTAAAAGAACAAAATGAAGAATATTCATTTTGAAAACTTATGATGCAAGTTTATTTTTAAACAAAAAGATGATATAAGTCAACCATAAATCATTCAACTTTAATAAAATTTTATTTATCATTTTAACAGATCAATAATATATATCATCATCAAGTTGCTTTGACAACACAAATTTCCCTGACTCTCTCTCCATTCATCTCTATTATTCATCACTCCAAGCAGGTCCTCCAAACTACATCCAGTGTCCACACAGGGCTGATGTAAATAAGTTCTTGTTGGTCAGCCAACACTGGTGTATCCATGTGTAGGGGTCCATAGAAGAATGTAACATGAGTTTATCCTTGCTGCTTCAGCCATGTCCTGCATGTCTTGTTCACCTTTGAAGGTAAATGGCTGTATAGCTGTTGTTTCATGGGCTGTTACTACTAGGATTTATTCAAAATAGCTCTTAGCATTCTTGTGTTGTTCCCATCTATCTTTTCTCCATGCGTTTTGTTAGCATATATATGGTGCATCCATACACTACTACTGACACAACCACTGCTTTTATTTTATCAAATAGATCAGATTTCCATATGGTTGATAGCCATTCAATAGCAGTCCACACCTTCACTAGATGTATATTAACATCACTTTCAGTAGATGAGATATTTCTGCTGAGGTATGTGAGTTTGTCAACTAATTTTAGAGGTCAGTTGCTGAGAGTGGAGATGGCTCCTCTTCATTCAAAACACAAGAACTCTGTTTTATTTGTGTTCACATGGAGCCTTCTGCTGCTTGCTCTAGGCAATACAGCAGGGATTCAGCTTGAGCAGATGTATTTACAAGAAGTGCTAGATTATCTGCATAGTCTGTGTCTATCATAGTTTCTACAGGATATCATCTGCTTTTTGCTTTTTTTTAGCATAAAGCCATTTTCTTTTATTAGATCTATTGACATTCAAAGTACATAGTCTAAGCAGATTATCAACAAATATGGCGCTAATGTATCTCTTTGTAAAAGGCTAGCTATACTTTAGCAGTTATAGCAGTCAGAGTCATGCCTCTGTAGTTCTCAGGGATTCTGAGATGACCTTTCTAAGGGAAGAGGAAGATGTAGCCTTTTGTTTATTTCCCTGTTGTATCTTATTTATAGACAATATTGCATAATCGAAGAAGTATGTCATCAAAGATTATCATGTTCAACAATAACTGAACATTAAATCCAAACTAGTCTAATTACCCTTGTTTATTTGTGTTTTTGCAATATTCTAGTTAGACAATTATTATCTTACAACTCATATAACACAGATATGAAGCATTAAGTGCATTTCATTGTTGGAATTATTCAAAGCGAAAATGTTAAAATTCTTGGATGAATTCTAAAAATAATAGACAGAATGTTTAAAAAATCTTCACATTCTAAGGGAGTTTCTTTATGAAATTATGATTTCAAAGCCTCCACCTGTTCACTATCGCTGACAACAAATTTTTGAAATCTTACCCAGGTGGTCTCCATAATATCAGTTCTGCTTTTCTAATAAAGATACTGCCATAGAAATGTTAGCATTTTTTATCACCTTTTTACACAAAAGTAACAATAAATTATGATAATTTATTAAATACTTTACACAAAAACGATGACATAAGGCATGTAATTTAGATGATGGATTCTTTTATAATTTAATAAAATTTTCTTTGTGTATATATATAACAAAATAAAACAAAAACTTATAATAAGTGGCATTTCCATAGGTACTGTTTCTTATAACATAAAATCTATATATACAATTCTATTAATTAAACTGACTTTACATTGAGCATAACATCCATCTTTGACTGTCCTTAAGTAAACATTAGATAAATAAAGGGTTCTTAATGAACAATATTTAAATATAAAACTAAAAAATATACCTGTAGGTAATTAGTTTTTGGTGAACAAAGAAATGAAGCCAATTTTATTTTTATTTCATTGATTATTTGTATAATCTTTTAGACAGACGTTTACTGATATTTGGCACAAGGTCAAAAATGAGAGAAGTAAGATAGAGCTCCTGCAAACAACAACATGAATCAATATAAATAATTATAGAATTAAAATCTTATTGAATATTATTAATAAGGTTGATATTGTTGTTAATGACCTCTAAAAAAATGATGATACCAACTGTATTGTGCTGTATTGGAGAAGTCTTTCAGAATGCTGCCATTACTGAAAAATTATAGGGTCTCTGCCATTTTCTCTCAATTTTATGCAAGGCTTAGAATATATGTTGACTACTTCTTCTGCAGTGGAGAAAGACCCTACCAAATCATTCAAAAAATGTGTCCAGAGAATAACACTAAACAGTATCTGATGATGAGACTCCTGTTCTGAAGCTCTGGGAAGTGTGGAGTACTTTTTCATTGCCATTACAGATCCAAGTTCACTTAGCATAATGAAACAGAATTGTTGACTCAAGTTCAAATCCTGGACAAGGCTGTTTGCATTTCACTTAGCACTAATGTCTTTGAAGGAGATATTAATCCATCTCTTCTCCTTTGAGCTATAGGTTAATAGTAGGACAGACTTGGATCTTTAGCCTTGGTAAGGCAACCAATCTAGGAGAAGGAAAACTGAACTCAACTGTACTCCACTTAAAAACTGACCTTGTGTCACCCTCTGAAGAGTTGAGTAAATACATATTTCCTATGCAGAAGGGTAAAAAAAAAGATGACCTAAATATGACACTAAACTGCATCTGTTGGTGGAGGTCAACAAATTGTGAAATACCACTTCATTGCTCCCTGGTCCACTCTAATATGAAGTGGCAGTACTTGTTAGAGTCCCATCTACGAGTCAAATGGCTCAGTTTCAAAATTATTAGTATTAGAGAGGAATAATTGAAGCCATATAACTGTGAAAAGTATTTGTATCAAACTTCAACATTAAATATCCCATAAGAGATTGATATGCCATTAAAAAACCAAACCACCATTCATAAATTCTATGGCAAATCAACTGATTTCCATACTTTAAAAAGTGTTAATTTTTGTACAAAAAAATAAGCTCAAGAAGCTGTAATTTTTTAATCTATTGATTAATGGTATTTACAAGCTCTTTTTAAGATTCTGCAGACAACAGTATTCAGCTTAATTAAGTAAAGAGGGCGACCAGAAGGCTCCCTTTTCACTAGCTACTACACCAAGGTGTAGGGGAGGGCGCTACTCCTTTCCCTGGATTGCTCTACTTTACCCTTGATACGTACCTTATATTGCTGAGTCTTAAACAAGGAGGTATCAAGTACCATTTTTTAAGTCTTTGGTATGACTCGACCTGGGATTGAACCCCAGTCTCCCGGACCATTGGCAAACACTCTACCCACTAGGCCAATGAGCTGGTTAACCATGTAAAATTTGAATGATAAAAACCCAAAGTTATTTAAGAAATATTTTCCCTCCTAGATTGTTAAAAACATATTTTTTAACCAACTAGAATCAGGGATAAAAAAAAACATCTTTCTTTTATCTGATTTCAAGCCTATTTCAATCTTATAAATAAATCATCAGTAGATTTATAGATTCATTTTTATAAATCTACTCAAAACTTTTGACTTTAATTCTTCAGAGTGAAAATCTAACATTCTCTTCCTTAAAGCTGGATTTAATTTCAACATTGTTTGATTTTAAATTGAGCAAAGATATTTTTGTTTACATAGACATGCTTATTTTTAATCTTCACTTGCAGTTGAATTTTTTAGCTACATCCACTTACATATCAGCATATAAATATACTTCCTCTTCTACATAGTGACATACTCACACAAGGATTCTTTACACACACAAAATATATCAACTCGATTTAGACAATGCAAACTGTTACATTGAATGTATGAACTTTTCTTTCCTATAATGTAAATATTTGAGAATATTTACATGCTAATATTATCTTTTCTTACAAGAAAAGACTTTGTAACTTGTGTTTTTCAACAAACTTTTAACTAAGAAATAAAATTTATCAAATTTGTAGATTGGTGTTTTATTCAATCATTTACACACTTTTTGCGCTACACATCTCTGAAATTTGCTCTGATAATAATTTTATGAATAATAAGGCATCCTTTAAATATCATAGAAACATTAGA
The DNA here is from genome assembly GCA_963585895.1 of Sepioteuthis lessoniana. NCBI lineage: Eukaryota > Metazoa > Mollusca > Cephalopoda > Myopsida > Loliginidae > Sepioteuthis > Sepioteuthis lessoniana. The sequence goes on along the minus strand of OY757936.1, from coordinate 75,041,281 downwards.
TTCTTTATGCACAAGGACAGATACTGAGTGAATTCAACATCTCAATCAATGTATACTCTACAGTGGTTCAAAAGCAGAGACTGATTTTACACTGGCCTCCTTTAATGTGCTTGGTTGAACAAGATCTGTAGTATAGCAAACATTTAAAGTCAGTTCTAGATATTACACTAGAGACAGCATGAAAAGTAATTTATCAGATAACAACAACAATGGATAAGTTGAGT
>OY757936.1:75021057-75038557 GCA_963585895.1 Sepioteuthis lessoniana | reverse complement strand
ATTTTCTTGCTGAAGAGTCTGTAATTGCTTCCTTTTCAATGAAAATTTAGGGATAACAGTAATTATTGATTTTCATTGTGATAGCAAAAGTCTCTTGTCAAATGCAAACAAAAAATCTTTCCACTAAATTACATGAAATCCCATATCATCATCATTATATCCGATAACATTCAAGATCCACTCCCCACCCCCAAATACCACCTAGAGGTTAGGGAATTGTGTTCCTATTTACATTTTTTGTGTAGTTGTTTTAAGAGTTTTTTTGGAAGGTTTTGCACCCAGTCCCATCAAACAACATTTTTAAATAGATCTAGTTGACTCATAGATGAGATCCTAACAGGTATAACCACTTCAGATCAGAGTGGACCTGGGAGTAATAACGAAGAAGGAGTGACGCCAGCCTCACCATCAGATGCAGTTTAGTGTCATAAGCAGAACCTCTTTTTTGTGGGTGGAACAAGATGAAATCCCAGTAACTTTCAATAGCCCATTAAATATATATATTTTTTTAATATTCCCCACTGAAGGGGAATTTTTACATATCTCTGTGTCTTTTATGCTGTCAATTATCATTATATTTAAAGCTATTTGTCCTCTTAAGAAATTTCACAAGTTATCCAATCATCTAGTGGGATTTACATTCCTTTTCTTCTGAACCAGAGTTCCAGTGTTCAAATTTGATTCCATGTAAAATCCTCTACTCCTCTCAATTTGCCCTATCAGAGGGATTTAGAATACATTGACTGTGACACTTAAAAAAGCAAGGGGGTGGGGAACTTGGTATAATACCAAACTGTATCTGATGGTAAGGCTCTAGTTCTGGAAATCTGAGGAGTGTGGAGTACTCCTTCATTGCTATTATTTCCAGGTCCACTTTGACCCAGAGTGGTAGTACCTGTTAGGGTCCCATCTAGGGGTCAAATAAATCTGTTAGGGTCCCATCTATAACTTAAATCTGTTTTATAAATAGTTGTATTCAATCAAACTGTGAAGTCAAAAAAATTATCAACTACAAAAAAAAATATAAATATGAAAATACAATGAATGTGATTCCTTAACCTTTAGGTATAAAATAACCCTAAACAATTTGACATGCCATTTAAATCACTCAGTATTTTATTGGCCTAGTGGAAAAAGTGTGCGCCAATGGTCCGGGAGACCTGGGTTCAATCCCAGGTCGCGTCATACCAAAGACTTTAAAAATGGTACTTGATACCTTTTTGCTTAACACTCAGCAATATAAGGTACGTATCAAGGGTAAAGTGGAGCAATCCAGGGAAAGGAGTAGCTCTCTCCCCTACACCTCAGTGTAGTAGCTATCAAAAAGGGAGCCTTCTGATCGCCCTCGACTAAAGGGAGACAACTTTACTTACTTTTACTTATATAATAAAGGATGTGATATGAAGTTTATACCTCTATTATCATTATTATTATTATTATCATTATCATTATAATACCATTATTCAATATTTAGAAAATTGATAACAGGGTATTCATTTATTGATGAAAATGTGTGTCTAAAAAGTTCCATCTTAGTATCAAAAATATAAACAATAATTTCTGTAATTGTCCCATGAATGGAATGATGGTACTTATTGGGTTCAAGAACTGAAATAGAAGTAGTAGCACTAACATTCTGTAAACTTAGAAATTTTATTAAGTTTCAAACCAAAAGAGATATTTCTCTGATTTTAAAGCAGATGTGAAAGTCAATATATTTCTGATGTCAGCTTTGTTCCGCTGAACCGAGTAGAGATGCACATTTTAAGGAAACATCAGAACAAAAGAAGCCAGTCATGGAAAATCAAAATTTATTCAAGACAGACACGATGACAAGTGAATAAACAGAAAATTCAGAGAAAAAGCATTGGAGACACTGATTTTAAATTTAAAAAAAAAAAGATTTTTTGCAAAAAAATTACATAAGCAGAATTTTTCTAAACTAACATGTTATGTGGGTTCAGGTTGCTTAAAGGAATCCAAATTTTTTTTAATGAATTTATCAAAACTATCTTTACCTAAATTTAATTTCTCTAGTTGATTCCTGAATTATTTAAAATCTTATATGAAGCATTCTTTGAGTCTTTACCAATATATGGATTCCATGCAATTCTCTACTTATTCATCAACTTATAAATTGATTTATATTCATATTGGGACTGAAACAATTTGATTGAACTTCAGCAAATTATTATCTCTTGATGTCATAAATTTACACATTCCTGAATTACACATTGGTTTGGTTTGGTTTTATGGCATATCAACTATTATTGGTTATTTAATACCAAATCCTGTTTTTACATCTATATTAAATATATTATTTGTAAATATATTTTGTTGATACACACAGTTAAATGATCAGAGATAGCAGTCAGTCAGCATAGTCCTGCCGTCATGCCGTTAGCTGAGGGGGGGGGTTGTAAGGCTGCTCTGTATCAGTCTCCGATGAAAGAAGCACAAAGAAGAAAGGTTCTCAGGAGATGTATCTCCACCTGGTGTAACTCCTAAGAATCCTGACACACTCTCTCTCTCACCCAAACAATTTCATCACGACTTTTGTATATAAAAAGAGTTTATATTTTAATACAATAAGTATTGTTCTTTCATTCCACATTAGAATACAACAATTGAACCTAGTTTCCAGAGACCTAGAAAAGCACTCAACTATTTTGCATAGTATATTTAAAGGAGATTTAGTGATGTTTTAGAACACTGAATAAATCATGTGTCCATTTTTGATCAGTGGCTCATGTGTTCCTGATGTCTAAGCATGACTCACGGAATTACCAAATTGAGCAGAACACTAACAGGTTGTTTTAAAGACATGATTTACCAATGTTTGGCGTACTGGAAAGAACACTTAAAGGTATCTAGTGGTGAGGTTTTTGTTTTGGAGTTCTGGAATCAAATTTACTGCCAGAGTAATAAGAGTCCAGAGAAACTTCTTTCACCATCTTGCTAGTGGCTCTAGAACAATTATTTCTTTTAATGCTTTCATTATCTTCATCTACAAATTATCTTGAATTACAGTCCAATTTATTGCCAGACTAATAAGTGTCCAGAGAAACTTCTTTCACCATCTTGCTAGTGGCTCTAGAACAATTATTTCTTTTAATGCTTTCATTATCTTCATCTACAAATTATCTTGAATTACAATCCAATTTATTGCCAGACTAATAAGTGTCCAGAGAAACTTCTTTCACCATCTTGCTAGTGGCTCTAGAACAATTATTTCTTTTAATGCTTTCATTATCTTCATCTACAAATTATATTGAATTATAATCCAATTTATTGCCAGACTAATAAGAGTCCAGAGAAACTTCTTTCACCATCTTGCTAGTGGCTCTAGAACAATTCTTTTAATGCTTTCATTATCTTCATCTACAAATTATCTTGAATTACAATCCAATTTATTGCCAGACTAATAAGTGTCCAGAGAAACTTCTTTCACCATCTTGCTAGTGGCTCTAGAACAATTATTTCTTTTAATGCTTTCATTATCTTCATCTACAAATTATCTTGAATTACAATCCAATTTATTGCCAGACTAATAAGTGTCCAGAGAAACTTCTTTCACCATCTTGCTAGTGGCTCTAGAACAATTATTTCTTTTAATGCTTTCATTATCTTCATCTACAAATTATCTTGAATTACAATCCAATTTATTGCCAGACTAATAAGTGTCCAGAGAAACTTCTTTCACCATCTTGCTAGTGGCTCTAGAACAATTATTTCTTTTAATGCTTTCATTATCTTCATCTACAAATTATATTGAATTATAATCCAATTTATTGCCACAATAAGAAGAGTCAAGACAAAGAACTGTCTTTCCTTTTTTTTAAACTAAAATTCATTCAAAGAAATGCTAGACTGGCCATGAACCAAGAAAGTGTTACAAGAATATGACAATGAGATATGAGTGAAGAAAGAAGGATGAGCAAGATGGGAATATGGCTGCGGAGTAAACTTGGCATCTCAGAACCAATAAGATACTTATTGACCTTGGACTTAATGGATTCAAGGTGATATGCTATATTGCCAGCAGCTCTCTAGGGATCAATAATCAAGTCAAATTAATGCCATTAATAAAGATTATACTAATCCTTAGTAAAAAAAATTATAGCTTTAATTAACTATTCTCAATATAAACAATTTATATGGTATATGGTTTCAAGTATTTCTATCCAATACTAATAATTTTCAAACAGATCTATTTGACCCATAGATAGGACCCTAACAGTTACTACTTCTTCAAGTCAGAGTGGACCTGCATGTAACAGCAATAAAATACACCACACTATCTAATGATATGATTTCTCTAGGTGATGCCAATGGTGTAATGGATATCATCGTCAGGAATGGACATGACAACCCAAATTCAAATCCTGTACGAGGTTGTTTGCTTTTCACATAGCATTAATACCCTAGGGGAAGATATGATTCCAACTAGTCTCCCTCCCACTATGGGCAAATAGTAGAACAGTCTGGGGGCTTTAACCTTGATATAGCAACCAGTCTAGGAGAAGGAAAACCTGCTAAATTCCACTTAAAAATTCACCTTGTATCACATCCTGCTCATGTGAAGGGATAAGTAAATACATACTCCACACACTCTCAAAGCTGCGGAACTGAAGCCTCACCACTCAATGTATCTTAGTGCCATACTCAGAATACCTCATACGTCTTTGCAAGGGTTATAAAAGATGTATTCTAAGACATTCTAACATACCGAACAAAGGATGTGTTGATAAGACAACAGAAGACATGGCTGTATCATAAGGGAGGGTTCTTCTGAACACATAAACAAATAATACAAAATAGGCCAGATTTATAGACAGATTCTTAAAGATGTGAAGACATACAAGTTATTGTGCATATATTAATTTGTAAATAGATTTTCAATTACAAAATCTAGTACTGCTACATAACTCTAAAAAAGGAAATGATTGCTGATAGACCAAAGGTTTATATATAAGACAAGAGGCTACAAAACTGAGGTTGAGGCTTAAAGATATAGTGCTTGTTTATCATAACATTAATAAAGAGAGAAGTGGTATGAATCACAGTTAAAATAGAGAATATTTAAAACTCCAGATCAAAAAGTATTGAGAATTGGTATTGACTCACAAAGAAGGTTTTTAACCTTGATACAAAGATATTATCAAATGATCACACTTTGTATACATAATAATGAAAATGTATAGAAAGTTTTTTAGCTTTGATACAAAGATATTGTATAACAAAACAAGTAGATCATTTGTTTTTTTTATTTTAAAAATATAAGAAAATATGAATCAAATATTGATTCCCAAAGCAAATATTCATCAGAATTATTTTTAGCCTTTAAAATTGACTGATGGTCAAGTTATAAATGTCTGATTTTTCTCAGAGTCAACAATGACAATGGAAAAAAACAGGCAGACATTTTTATTTTTGTTTTCCTTTCAAGAAGAATTTCATTTATTTACTGCCATGCCTAAAGATCAGGGGGAAAAAACCCTGAAATGTGAGCCTTTTGGTAAAAGTGAGAGGGGAAACTTCCTAAATGCACTCATATACAGGTTTCCTTGTCAAGTCCCTTGTGAATAAAACTTGATTATCTGTGTGTGTGTGTGTATATATATATATATATATATACACACACACACAAAGACATATACAAAAACAAACCCATGTATGTCCATACATAAACACAAAAATACACATATATACACATAAATACATACATAAGTATAAAAACATATATATATATATATATATATATATATATATATGCACAAACACACACAAATACATACATAGGTTGGCAGAAAAGTTTATTGACTGACCAAGATACTCTCATGAAATGTAACCAAATGAAGTCTATTTTTCAACATATTCTTCTTTGCAGTTCACACACATCTTTCATCGATGTTGCAGTGCTTATATCTCATTGGGAAAAAATTCATCAACGGCATATATGACATCACCAGCCCACTGTCTTACACACACACACAAACACACATCTATCAGATTTCCTTGTTCCCTCCTGTAAATGAAAGAGGATTGTTATGCCGAAAGTTGGTCAAGTTATGCACCAAAAGTGTTGGCAGTGGAGAAGCAAGTGGGGGAGAAAAAGAAAGAGAGAGAGAGAGAGAATGAGGAGTGGAATTTGATGTACAGTGGGTGTGTACAGATGGGAGGGAAACACGTAAGATAAAACAAAACAACAGCAGTTGTATAGATGAATGAGTGTGTGCGTATGTGTGTGTGAGAGAGAGAGAGGGAATGTTTAAGACTGCAAAAAGATCAAGGAATTCTCATAATGAGAAACAAAACAAAACAAAACACAAAAAGAACAAGAGAAAATAAACTTTTGATTTTAGACAAAAGTGTAACCAAGTAACTGTAAATTGTTTTTTTACTTATTCATTCGGCACTGTTGTTGGCTTTTTCCATCTAAAAAGTAAATCAAGAAAAAAAAAAAAAAAAACTTAATGATGCTTAATGCTAATATTTTATATCAGGTACTAGCACAAATTACCATTACCTTTTATTATTACTTTTTATCTTAAAAAAATTCTTTTTTAACCATTTATAATTTTCAAAGAGGAAAGGTACTGGGAAATTTTAGTCACCTAATGTGTGTATGGAGATAGATAAAAAAAAAAAGAGAGAGAGAAAGAAACCCTACATATGGTTAACATTGTAGGGCAGACTAGGCTCTCTAGTCTTGTTAGGGAAACCAATCTAGGAAAAGGAAAAAATCTGAATTTACAACCATAATAGAACTGTTCGGAGAATCTGTGGACATTGCTGTACCATTCTTTTGTTATCAGCTCATCCATAAAGTGTGGCTAGCTCGACACAAAGCTTCAACACTATAAACAAATTACTCTTGTAGTTCCTTTGAAAGCCTTGACTTCATTAACAGTTAGCATCAATGCCAAGAAACAAATCATATATATATATAATGTTGTGGCGTTAATAAAAATGTATGTGGTCATTTTTACAGGTGGGCTAATGAATTTGATAAATAATACTGACAAATTAAACAATCTAGAACCTTCCATAAAGTTTACAGATGAACTTGAATCCAACAACTCTTTACCTTTTTTTTAAATGTCTTACTTATAAGGAATAATGACCAATTAGAATTCAACATCTACTGTAAACTCACCTGTAAAAATGACCACAACACCAACACTAAAAGAGGAATTATTATAGGCTTTTACCTAAGGGCACTTCGTATCTGTTCTCTGAAATATCTAAATGAAGGATTTAATTATATAGAAAATTCCTTTATAAACCTTGTTTACCATAAACCTTTTATACAATTTGCTACATATATATATATATATATATATATATATATATATATATACATATATATATACACACACACACACACAACAGATGAGAACAATCATTTTGATACATCAAAATCTGATAGTATAGAAACTTTCTATGAAATAAAAAACAAAACAAATTAAGGCGAGATTAAAATTCTTTTTAGTTTATATATCATATATATATATATATATATATATATACATACACACACAATCTTTATATATTGGGTCTCTACCACATCATTTTATCATAAAGTTCTATTTTAAATAAACATAAAAACCTTGTAGATATATTTGATCAATAGATGGAACCCTAACAGGTACGACCCCTCCAAGTCAGAGTGAACTTATGGCAATGAAGGGATACTCCACACTCATGAAATTGGGGGCTTCACCATAAAATACAGTTTAGTGTCATACCCAGGACACATCTTTTATGAAGGGGTCTTACCCAACTGCAGTGGATACAACCAACAGATTTTAAGCGCTGTCAATTAAGCAGAGTTCACCTCAGAGTAAGATGTCTACCAAGAAAAAAAACATTTATTCATTTCACATTACTGCAACTTGAATAATTCACTTTTCTAACAATATACAAATATATATAATACAAATTTCATTGAACATAATAGACATTTTTTGTCTACATATTTTCTTGTTGATCCTTTCATATTGCCTAATAGATTTTATAATATTCAGCAGAAATTGATTGATGTATTTTCCATAATTGTTTATTTCCCAAGTACTTTCTGCCCGACATTGGGCCATCATCAGGGGAGGCTGTATTACAAAAGCATGTAACTTTTGTATGTACATTACTACTTTGTAAGAAGAAGAGCGTCTAAGCTATGGAGTGTGTAGCATTTACTTTTAAAATTGTTCTATAAATAGTGTCAGTAGCTAAAAACATTAAAGTACATTAGCACTGGTTTTAAAATTAATTCTGTTAAGTTTGGGTTGCATATATATATATATAAGTGCACATATAATATATATATATATATATATATATATATATATATAAGGACCTTGAATAAGTTCTTGTTGTCTTCCAACAGATGGCATTCCAAGAACTATGTACATGTAGTTTTAGATGGTAATGCACATCTATAAGGGAGTACTATAAGCAAGCTTGAAATTCAGAGAATGTCAATTCACTGAAGTGAAAAAAAACTTTGTTTTTCATAGCGTTAAACACGTCGGATTTCATGCCAAAGAAAGTGTATTTGTGGGGAATTTTACAGCACTACTTTATTCAAAAGAAATCTGCAGCTGAAGCACATAGAAATCATGTTGATATTTATAGTGGCCATACTCTTTCAGAAAAAAACATGCAAAGATTGGTTTAGATGCCACAAAAATAATGATTTTGATGTTGAAGATAAAGAATGCTCTGGCACACCAAAAAAAAATTTTAAAGACAAAGAATTAGAGACATTACTTCATAAAGACTCATATCAGGAACAAGCTGGACTGAGAGAATCATGACGGGTTGATCACAAAACAGTTTCAAAATGTTTAAAAACATTAGAAATGATTCAAAAGCAAGGACATTGGGTGCTGTACGAGTGTCTTGTCACATGTGAATAACTGCTTTACAATAGAAAAGGAAAGGTTTTTTGTGTCATATCAGGACTGGCAATGAAAAGTAGATACACTACAATAACCCTAAGCATAGAAGATCGAGGGGTAAGCCTGGCTATGCATCAACATCGGCAGCAAAGCTGAATGTCCATGGTTCGAAGCTTGTGCTCTGCATTTGGTAAGATCAGCTGGGTGTAGTTTATTATAAGCTGCTCAAACCGACTGAAACCATCATGGAAGATTGCTGTTAACTACAATAGATGCATTTGAGCTGAGCATTGAAAAAAAAAATGGCTATTATATGAACAGTGATTTAGCAATCTGATAATGCTAGGCCACATGTTGCAAAACAGATGAAAAGCTACTTAGAAACATTTAAATAGGAAGTCCTACCTCAACTGCTATATTCACCAGACATTACCTTATTTGATTATCACTTGTTCTTATCGATGGTACATGACATGGCTGAGCAGCACTTTCATTCTTATGAAAATGCAAAAAAATGGGTTAGACTCAAAAGATGACAAAAAGAAGTGGTTAGCAATGGACAATACTTTCAGTGACATGTATCTTACTAATTTTTGAAAATAAAACATTACTTTTCATGAAAAATCAACAAAAACTCATTCAAGGTCTATATATATATATATATATATATATATATATATATACAATCTCTGTCCAATAATCATAGCTTCATTTGCATATATATTTCATATAGTAAATGTAAGAACTATAACAGAAGAAAGGTAGAGTATTTGACCAAGGACTAAATCACTTTTATTGTCTAAGATGGTATTTACGTAATTCCTTTGCCAAAAGGACAATATACTATATAAATGCAATTTTTCAGTGGTGTGGTGCTGGTCTGAATTCAGATTTTTTTCTTCTTCTAGAAGAAACAAGGCTAAAAAATCCACCTACTCTACAATTTATCAAGGCTCCAGACTAATTTTTTTCACCAGGAACTGTCCTGAAAAACAATTGACTGTACCAAAAACACAATGTTGTTTCTTTATATGGTTATCATCTCTAATTGTTAGAGACCAAAAAAAACATTAAAACATTTAGGAAATATTTATTTTGGTCTATTTAGTCTTGAAATTGTGGTCTCCATATTTTTTTTTAAGAAACAATGAAACATCAATAAAAAAAAAAAAACATAAAATCAATAAAAAAAAAAAAAAAAAAAAAAAAAAAGGCAATTTTTCACTTGTGTGAAATAAAAGTTAATTTTTCAAGTCTTTGAAGAATGTCACAAATAATATTTCTAATTGATGATTCAAAAAGTAAAGAACATGAGAAATGAAACAAAACCTGATAATTATACTTTTATACTAGTTCATGTAAAAGTTTAACAATAGTCCATACCAAAATAAAAATAGAAATACAAAATATTGATGTGGCCGCTATTTCTTAACCAGTTAAAAAAAATTTTTTCACGTATTTGGATGAATTTTAAAAAATTACCCCCAAATAATGTAAAGATCTGCAAAAATGTTGCATCCCTTAATAGTTGGTTATATTCATTTTAATTTTTTTTTTAATTCACTATCTTGTAGGTTGTTCCTGACATGGGAGCTTGATGTCCACAATGAATATTTTAGAGACACCATTAATCTTGAGCCGTGCTATTTACCCACAGCTGGAGGTGGGGAGAGAACATTGGCACACAGTGAAAGTGAAATGCAAGAAGAATTTGAACTAAACTAGCCATGTTCCTAAAATGATAGCCGTTGTATAATGTGCCTAAGATTGTAAAGACCACTAAAGATTTTCAGCAGGGTTGATAAAAATTAAAATTAACTTATAAGTTTGACAGCTCTTCCAATTAGCAATGCAAATACACCTTTTCAATTTTCATGATCAATTCAGAACAAGATTTGAAAGATTTTTTTTTCATTTAGAAGTTCTATCAAAAGAATTTATTTTCCAAAAATTTGGCATTTATTCAACACCATATAAATGAATAAATGCTTTAAGTCGAATGCAGTAAAATTTAGTTCTTACATAAGGTTCCAATGTTTAAATTTTCAAACTATGCAATTAGAAGTGTCTGTCAGTTCAAATACTTATGAGCATATATATAAGTGAGGTAGGGAATAAAATCTATAAAACAAGAAAAGGAAGACAACATGAAAAATTAAATTGACATGTTTTGTTATGAGAAGAGATTCATCAGAAATAAAATCTACATAAAAAAAAGGGAAGAAAACAACATATATTCAGATTGTGACGTTGCATAAATAATTATCCCAGGACAAGAGCCCATTTTATGCGCATGTCTCGTTGAATTCTACTCTGACCTGAAGGGATCGATATCTCAGTCATTGTCCTCTGTAGAAGGCTGCTATGTAGAATGTGTATTGCCAAGAGCAGTCTGGCACTTGACACTCCACAAAATAAATCCCGGTCAAGACTCCTATTTCGGGCGTATGATAAACAGACAAATAATGTGGAAGTTAATTTGGGGCTAAACTGACCTCAGACGTTGGTAAGGGGGTGCCAATTCACTTTCACATACACCACCAAGTCCTTTGTCTTCCTACCCACTCAGATCACAGAAGAATGAACTTCTAGGTTATATAATATTAACTGTAGACAGATTTCCCAAATTCTCTTGTAGTGTTTAAGGAGGCAATAAGACATTTAGCAAAAATTAATGAAAGCGGTACAAGGTTGCAACAGGATACGTGCAAAAGAAGTCAAATCGACAGAGGAAATAACATAACCAAAAGATTTCAACACAAGGGTGCATTTAAAATATAACAAAATTTTAATATGCAACGACCGAACAAATAATGATGAAATTTAAGAAACAGTTCTTTTTTCTTGTCTCCTTTCTTTTTAAAATATAAAAAAATGTTAAGCCAACAGGAAAACATCAAACAAAAATGTTTCAACAGTCCTTTTTTCTTCTTTCTCTTTTTTTCTTTCTTTCTTTTTCTCTTACTTGAGTAAAAGTGTCTAAGTCGCCGGACTGATGCTTGTAGTAGCGTTCATTCAATAAATTTAATTATTGGTGAAACAGAACCTTTACGGTCTCTCTTTCTTTGGATACATATAACTTTCCAATATTTAAGAATTGTAGAAGGAAAACGGTTTGAGTTGTACTTATCTTTGAAGGGTTTTCAATTTTTCAAATTTCTTTCTCTTCTTTTTATGGGTGAGTGATCTTCCCTGAGCTGGTTGACCTCAGCGATCTGCTTCTGACACTGGCTTTATCCAAACTAAAATTCTCCTTCAAATTTCTCTAACACTTGATGGCCTTTTTGGCACGAAGAGCCTGTGGACCAATCACCCGACTTTTCCTCTTCCACCACCACGACAGGTCATGCCACTTGATTGACCTAGACTTCTTTTGTTCAACACTCTACAGGGCACAGAGTGTAGATAGCTTGAGCTTCTTTCCCCTACCATTTTAATGGTCAATCTTAATGCCTGTTGATTCAAATAAAGGGGTAAGGGTATTGACCTTCCCTTCACTCTCTCTCTTATAGCATACCATGTCACAAGATCTTTACAATACAGAAGGCATATATTACATCTGCTTTTGACACTAACTTCTAGCCCATGTCATTTTGTCCCCACCTTTTTCTTTTTTATATAAGTAAGAATCCATTAGAAAAATATCTAAAAATGTTTTCTCTCCATTGTATGATGGCTATCTGAAGAGGTTACTTTTTCTTATTGAGTTGCCAGCTAAAATGAATTCATAATAACCAAATGATCGTTTGCTGAGTTTTTCAATTATATAGAAATCTGTTTTGTAAAAAAATTTACAAGAATCCTCTTATGTATTCTCAAACAGAATCCTTTTCAACTCATTTTCTTTGGATATTTTTAATATAAATAAAATTTTGTTTTTAAGCAGCAAAATACTTCTCCAATTTCCCCATGTCGAGTTTTTTCAAAAACAAAATTCAATTTTCTATATTGTCTTCTTTTTCTTATATATATATATATATATATATATATATATGCACATCTATCCTAGATACTGAGCACTCTCCATATTATATTGCCCTTGGTTCACCTCAAAACCCACAAAGTGATTTAGTGACAACCAACACTGTTATTATATATATGTATAACCAGCACATTGGCAAAATGGTTAGAGTGTTTGCCAATGGCCCAGAGTTTGAGTTGCCCTTGACAACAATCGGCCAACTCATATATATATTTTAAAAAGAAATACAAATGAAATCACCCAACTTATAACTTTAAACCAAAAAATTTCTTGATCATCAGTTAAGTATTGGGGGTTAAATTATGGTGGTAATCAGATTATATTAATCTTTTTTAATGATAATAATAATCAATTTATTTGCTACTTCCAACTATGAGTGTTTAAACTAACATTTCTGGTTTTTAAACAAATGGTAGGGTAAAGAGGAGCAATCCAGGGAAAGGAGTGGTTCCCTCCCCTACACCTCTGTGTAGTAGCTATGAAAAAGGGAGCCTTCTGGTCACCCTCGACTAACTTTACTTACTTTATATGTATTAAAGTAATCATCATCAACATGCTGATAGCACTGATTCCCTAGACTCTCTTGATATTAGTTATCACTCTTTGTATGTCCTCTAGATGGCATCCAGTGTCTTCAAGAAACCTAATGAATGTAAGTTTTTGCTGGTCAGCCAATATTGCTTTGTCTATGTGTAAAATTCCATAGGAGAACATTGCTTATAAGTTTACTCTCACTTCTCCAGGAGTGCTCAGCATGTCTTGTACAGCTTACTTGGATGGTTTGTGAGATGGGAATTAAGTGGCCATACAGTTGCTGTTTTGTAGGGTGTTTCTTTCAGGATTTGTTCAAAACAGTATGCAGCACTCTTGTACAGTTCCTATATATATATATATATATATATTGTCATCCACAAACAGACTGTTTCGTTGAACCACAACTCTTCAGTGTGGTAAGACACGCCAGACGCTTCAAGCTAGGATCAAAACCCACCTAACTTTACACTAGACTTGGCATCTAACCACTCAGCCATTTCAGTGACATACATCAGGCCAGGAATTATAACGCATTAGTATTAACTTACATGCTATCTATATATATATATATATACAAACATATTACCAAACACTATATCAGTTCTAGAAAACAATGATGATAGATGGATATTATTCCCTGAAACTCTTAAATAAGTGGACCCAACAAGAAAATAAAAAAAATTCTTAACCTCAAATATTTATTAAAACTTTTTAATTCATTAATTTCTTCCTGCCTAATGACATCTTCAAGAAAAATAAATTGGAAACTATAAATACATACAAAGTCAAATGTTTAAATTAAGTTATAAATTTCACTCACACATGAGGCCAATCCTTTGACATTCAATATACTTTCAGTCTTGAAATGTAAACAGTCATGAAATAAATGTTTTCTAATGATGGCTACAGACTGAAACAACTTGATGTAAACAAATTCATATATATATATATATATATAAGACAGTATTTAATCCAGTAAATCTGGAGTTAGGAACAATTCCAAGCAGGACAATTTAAATATTCAAATATAGAATATTAGATTTAAGTAACTCCAGTCAACAGCTCAATGGAAATAAAATCCACAAAGCAAATTATTTTTTCAAAATAAAAAACAAAGATCGGTTGCATTAAGAAAATAAATTTATTTCCATCCTGTTAAAAAACATTGATATAAATCAATGCTCAAAAAAATTAACATATATATATATATATATATATATAATATATACACACACAGAATTTTTCTACCAATACTTATCTATTTTTTTTGTCTATATATATATATATATATATAGATATATATATATATATATATATATATATATATATATATAGAGAGAGAGAGAGAGAGAGAGAGAGAGAGAGAGAGAGAGAGTGACAAAAAATGAACATGTAACATAAGATATCCATTTGTTGAATGAAAATTATTTTTTAGTATCCAAGCATCTTCAACTGACCATTTTGATTTTTACTACAATAAACACCTGGTAGTGAGCTCTCTACCTGGAAGGTATTTGTTAAGCATAAGTAAGGTGTCTTTCAAATTATATATATATATAATATTTGAAAGACACTGCCCCACTCATGTAATACAAAGCTCTTCTAACGAATTGAGCACTCCAGTATTCAGTAGTGTAAAATGTAAATAAACAAAATTTGACACAAAATGCGTTGAATTCCTGAGCTGATGTAGTTTATCAAAATGGCTGAGCAGTAAGTTACTGGCCTAATGTAAAATTAAGCAGGTTTTGATCCCAAGTTTGAAGCATCTAATGTATCCAGCCACACTGAAGAGTTGTGATATAACAAAACAGTCTGTCTGTGGATGACAATATACATGTTTGTGTGTGCTACTTATAGATTTTCCATTTGAACATCTCTATAATGAGGACAAAGAAATGGCCTGTGAAAAATTAAAATCAGCTGAGTTCTTACCAGATTAGACAGTACTTTGTTTACTTCAGAATAAGATACACAATGACACATTGATTCACAAAAAAAGAAAAAAAATGTGCATCAAAACACATGGGGGGAAAAAATGATTAAAAATATTTTATTGCCATGTGTGAAAAAAATTTGTGACAAATGAAAATAAAAGTAAATCTATGAAAGAAAATGGTCAATGTTTATTTAAGAAAAAGATAAGAATGTGTGTTGTTTGGTGTAGGTGTGCATTATATGTATGTGTAGTGTGTATATAGATTATCTAAGTGTGGTGCACATATGTTTTTACATTATATGAATGTGACATGTGCATATTTACATTATATAAGCATTGGGTGTGTGTATTTATACTATGTAAGTGTTGGGTGTATATATTTATATAATGTAAGGGGTGCATGTTATATGTACACTACATTATTACATATATATGAACATTGTATGCATTACATATACATATATGGGTGCATTTGTATAAATTGAATTTGTGAAGTGCTTCATATTTTTTGAAGGGTTTTAGCATAATGGTTAGAGTGTTCGCTAATGGCCTGAAAGACCTGGGTTCAATCCCAGGTCAAGTCATACCAATGACTCAAAAATATGTACTTGATGCCACCTTGCTTAACACTCAGCATTATAAGGTAAGGATCAGGGGTAAAGTGGAGCAATCCAGGGAAAGGAGTAGCGCCCTCCTCTACACCTTGGTGTAGTAGCTATCGAAAAGGGAGCCTTCAGGTCACCCTTGACTACGGTTGCCGCCAACTTTACTTATTTGTATAAATATTGTGTGTTTGTGTGTGTATACAAACTCTTCTATATTCGTTTTAAGATATATTTGCAGCTAAATCTGATGTGTCTAAATTTCAACCTGTGAGTCTAGAAGACAAATATACTTTAAATATCAGGTTTAAGGCCATAATAAGAATTCACTCAATGAGAATCAATCTCACAATAAATAACCAAGAAAACTAACTTACAAACTATAGGTCTATGACTGGAGCCCTAGGTTGATTTTTTTATGTTTAGCCTTTCATGACATTTTAAAAGTCCTGAAATGATTTTAAAATGTAATATCCTATTAACAAATAAAAACATTGTTTTATACATTTTATTGACTTTTAAGACATTGTATATGAAGGGCTTAGAGCAAATAAAATAAACTAACAGTAAAAAAGGAAAGGATGCACGTGTCAGTAATAGCAAACATATATCCTTCCATTTAAAAGTGCTTATGAATTAATCTATTGGGTGTGGTAATTTACAAAGCTTTTTGCTTAGATGTGACATAAGGCCATATGAAAGGGGCACCCAATGAGACTAGCCTATATCTAAGTATTTGTAGGTGTCCAAATAAAGGACCAATGAGAAGCAAAGTACAAGCCACACCCGCAAGGAATGGTAAGCAAGTCTGTGGGAGTAGGTGGGGATAGGGGCGTGTACACAGTGGAATTTATTTTATGCTACACAACAGATCAATCAAGAGAGAGGAAGAGAGACAAAAAGAGAAGAAAGAAGGAGATAAAATGGGAGAGGAAAAGAAACAAAGAAAAATGGAAACAAAGACAGAGAGAGTAGAGAAAGACAGATAAAGAAAGAAAAAAAGATATACAAAGAGAGAGAGAGAGAGAGAGAGAGAAAGGAAGACAGAGACACAAGGAGAGAGAAATTAAGGCAGAGAGAGAGAAAAAATAAAAACAGAAAAATTAAGAGAGAGAAAGAAATGATGATAAACAGAAAGGAGTGTATATATATATATATATATATTATATATATATATATATATATATATATAAAAACACACACACACACAGAGTGAAAGATGAACAAAGGAAGACAGAGACACAAAGAGAGAGAATAGTAGAGAGAGAGAGAATTGGAAAGAAGATAGAAAAGGAAGAAAAAGAAAGAAGAGACCAAGATAAACAACAGACAGCAAAGAAAAAGAAAAAAATAAGGAGAGAAAGAGTGATAGAAGGGAAGAGAAACAAAAACATAGATAATCCTGGACAAAGCAGACGAGACAAACAGATTTTTGCTATTTTCTTGTTTACATACTAAAGAATCAACCTAAGCAAAGCCATTTGGCGTCTTACAAAATGACAAACGGATAGTAAAAAGGTAACTAAACAGTAATATAAGG